>BGPR01013985.1:26661-38786 GCA_013235015.1 Araneus ventricosus | reverse complement strand
TCCATGAAAGAGAGACCACACTGTGATTGAGACTAAACACTTTCGTTACACTGCTCCTCCACTTTCCAGCCATTCGTGCTCGGGTAAAGCCGCCTAGATCTATGCTTTCGATCTCTCTCCATGAATAAAGAAACCACATTGCGATTGAAACTAAACACTTCCGTTACACTCCTCCTCAACTTACGAGCCATTCTTCCTCGGGTAAAGCCGCCAAGACTGTTTTTTTACTATCCCTGTTGTACTTAACACTTGTACTTGCAGGAATAGTCTTTAACGGAACTTTTCATGCTTAATTCCTATATATGTAACCAGATGGACCTGTGATTTATTGTTTTTGCAATTTGTGAACGTACCACCATTCAACGTATTGACGCACATTTTTCTAGTTGCTAAAAGACACTTTCGCAAGTTTAAAGCTGTATGCTTTTAAATATCCACTGATTTGAAGTTCTTCAGGCTTTTGAATATTGAATTATTTTGCAACGATATATCGAAGAAAAAGTATTGGACCCTCTTCTACTTCATTTTAGTTCAAATTTAAATTCCAAGCTTATTATGAGGAAGGTGACTGTTTTGAATTATGCAAGTACAGTGCAACTTCGATTCCGGGCAAGCGCTGTGACGGATAGGCCGAATATCTGGATAACAGAAATCTCTTAATACAGATGTACAGTCACGCGATTTTCACTGCTGGCTAGGGACCAAAATGGAGATAAAATCCTTTGAAAACACCAACAACAATTTTTGTTAGGCGGTGATGGATAACAGAAAACTGGCAATTAATCGAAGTTTTACAGTATACAAAACAGGAGACATAAATACTCCTGCAGCATTAAAATACATAATGTCATCGGAAGTGTGACTATTTTCCCTAGTTTTTAATCATACATGCAGTTCATACTTCTTTAAAATTTAACATAAGAATAATACCCTTTAACCAAGTTTATTCCGTCCTATAAATCTCAAATCACTGGGAATATAAACCACGCTTTATTCAATATAAATAACTTGGTAACATTTCGCAAACTGAACTTTGAAAATCTGACATCATAAAGCAAATTCCTTCTGATTATGTATGAATTTTTCCGGTAACTATGTAAGTTAAGCTTTAAGCCATCCAGGAATACATTCTCCAAAGGCTATGTGTTTTCAATACCCTTATATTGGAATGCAGAGCTAAGTACACTCATGTCCATAAATTAAGGATAATGAAGTTCAGGCAAAGAAAGAGACAGAAGCAAAACAAATTTGACTTATTTGTAAAGTCTATTTATTAAACAAAAGGTAAAGAGCAAAACAGATGCTATATGTTTGACATAATTAATAAAAATTGCGATTTTTACTCCCTGGAGCAAATTTCAAAAAAGAACCTATTTACAAAAAACAGTATAACATGGTTAGTATGATGGTTAATACGGAGTATGTCTCCCGGACGATGCAATACAGGCCTTACAACGCCTAGGCATGCTGAGTATCAAATTATCAATCTGATCTTGGGGAATATTACACCACTCATCAAGCAATGCCCTCCGAAGTTCCGGTAGACAGGTGGGAGGGGGTTGACGGGCTGCAATTCGTCGGCCAAGCATATCCCACACATGCTCTATTGGATTCAAGTCCGGTAAGTATGCTGGCCAATCCATACGGGTGATATCCTCCGATTGAAGGCATTCGTCTACAATGTTTGCACGGTGAGGACGGGCGTTGTCATCCATAAACAGAAATTCAGCACCCATGGCGGCCCAAAACAAACGTACATGTTGTTCCAGAATGACATCCCGATAGATGTGGCCTGGCATCGTTACACTCTGAACATGCAGGCCAGTTCTGGAACCAAGAATAATTCCTCCCCAAACGAGCCAACCTGCACCACTGTAACTGTGTCGTTCAATGGTGTTCTCTTGGTGGTAACGGGTACCTCGCGCTCTCCATATGAAAGTCCGGCGAGAATCAGACTGCAAACTAAACCTGGACTCGTAGGAAAACATCACACAAGACCACTGTTGCGGTGTCCACAATGCATGCTCTCTACTCCAGGCTAATCTCAGGCGACAGTGAGTTGCGGTAAGTGGAACACATCTGACAGGCCTACGAGCATATAGACCAATGTGCCCTAAGCATCTGTACACGGTCTGCCTTGAAACTGTCGTACCGGTAGCTGAAGAGAGCTGACGAGACAGGTCTGATGCTGTGCTCCGTCTGTTTCTTTTGGCAGTAACTGCCAAATACCGGTCCTCATTCGGCGTTGTTACTCGGGGGCGACCTGTGCTGTAATATCTACTCACATTACCATCATCTTGGAATCGTTGCCAAAGCCTGGAGATGACACTCTGGGCGATTCCAAGTCCCTCGGATACTTCCAGCTGGGTACGTCCACATTCCAGTCGTCCGATAATTCTACCACGTAAAAAATCATCCAAATACTTCCTTTGTGCCATAACTATGCGGTTATTGCACTGAAAGGCTTTTAAAGCGCTTGTGAACAATTTTACTTCTTTGCCACCATTCCTTATATAACCCTCTCTTACACTCTCGTCATTGTGACGTACTATCCAAGCCATCTGGTGGTTTCCTGTAATTTGCATATTCTTCTTCAAGATGTGTGTGATAATTCTACAGGTGAAATTTTTATTTTAGAGTTCAATTTCTGTGTGATTCTGAATTATCCTTAATTTATGGACATGAGTGTATATAAACAAGACAATTCCGTATCACAAACAGGATTCTCAAGAGATTATAGGGATCTTTCAACATGTCTTTTAAATCATTGAGAAATTTAACCTTTAAGTATTTTTAAACTATTTTAATTTGCATGCACAAATTCAGCATAAAATAGTTTTGATTATTCAGAGAATTATAAATTACCGTATCGAAAATTTTACGCAAACTGTTTTAAAGTATGCTTTAAAAATTGCAATAAACAATAGCTTCTAAATCGTAAGATAGAACATTTTGTACTGAAAAAAGCTTTTAAACATGAAATATCTATAATATAAAACAGAAAATACACGTGCCTGTCTGTCTGTCGGCCACAAGAACTCCTCATGAACGGTGAATGGTAGCGACATTAAATGAAATTTGCACACTACATTCTAGGATACATTTCTAGGTCCACTGTGCTATTTTCAACGCTCAAAATTAATTAATTCTTAAGATATTTATTTAAATGACAAAAATTAAGCTAAGTATTAAACTTATTTTTGCCAATAAGTTCTGAAATATTTATCGCACGAAAATTATTTTTATTCCATCTTATAAAACAAAAAATATCTTTTTAATGACAGTTATTCATTACGGGACAATTTTTTCTCTAATTGTAATTACCATTTCAAAATTTAATTTTAAAGCAATTTTAAACAATTCTTTCCATTCTTACAAAATTTTATTCAAGACAATTTGCTGTTTATCAAATCTTTCATTCACGTGCTTTTGCCGCTGTTAAAGTTAATATCTGAAAATATTATTTTCTTTGGACATTTTTATTTCCAAGGTAGATTTTTCATTTCCGGTATTATGTCGTAGCATATTCCTCTTTTAAAATAGTTGCACAATAATCCAATTACTATGCAATTGGATTAATTACTCCATAAGATATTTTGTTTAATTTTCAAAAAAATTAAATGATCCTTATGGGTGTGTTTAGTCTTTCAAAATTACTTAGTCTGGTTGATATAGAAGGGAGAGAAACGAGGAAGAAGAAACAAAAAGGTCTTTTACCGGTCTATTTGTGACAAGAAGTCTCCCTAAACGATGAATAGTATGGAGATGAAATTTGCGCATGCCATTCTGAGGTCCGCTTCTGGATAAAAATTGTGCATTCATCAATTTTCAAAAATTATTACTTCTTAAAATATTTAATTAAATAACAAAAATTAAGCCAATTTTCTGCTTTTTTTTCTCATTTTTTCGCCAAAAACTTCTGAAATATATATTGCAGGAAGAGGATCTGTATACCATGATAAAGAGAAGAAAATTTTCTTTTTACTGATCGGAATTTAAATGACATACGTTCTTTCCCCACAATTTAAATAAACATTTCAAAATTAATTTCAAATACAATCTGTAACAATGCTTTCTATTATTGCAATTAAATTCAAACCGAATTATTGTTTTGTCAAATCCTTCATTCTCTTGTTTTTCCCACTGTTAAGGTTATAATAAAAATATTGCTGTTCTTGAATATTTACACAAAGGCACCATTTTTCTTCCACTTTTATTTCGTAGCATGTTCACCTTTCAATATATTTGCACAGCAACCCAATGATGTTAGTTAATTACTATCCCTATGCGATGCTTCATTTAATTTTTACAACTTTCAAATGATCTTAATGAGTGTGTAAAGTCATTCAAGGTTACTGACTCCTGTTCTGGAGGGAGTGGACCTGAGGAGAAAAAGTAGGAACACTATCTGGTGTTTTTCCGATCAGGGACACATACACCAAAAATAAAATAATGGTACTTCGGATAATGGTAAAGAAAACCGTGACATGAAGGAGCTTCTGTTGTCGACGTAGTAATGATGGGAAAGAAAAGTGGAGTTCCAAGGATTGCTAGTACAACTTACAATTTGTTTTCGCAGTAATTCAATTACGTTAGATATTTACTCTCCCTATGCTATGCTTTATTTAATTTTTGCAAATTTTTAAATGATTCCAATGAGAGGGTAAATTCATGCAAATTTATTGAGTCCGGTTACTACCGAAAGGAGAGAACCTAAGGAGAAACAGAAGGAACACTCTACGGCATTTATTCGATCTGGCACAAAGACACAAAAAAAGAGATTGGTACGTTGGATAATGGTAATAAAATCCACGATGTGAAGGAGTTTCTGTTGTCGCCGTAGTAATGATGAAGAAGAAAAAATGGAGTATGAAGAATTGTTGCATTCGTGCAGGTGTTTCTTACGCCAGAGACAAAAGGAAGAGAGTAGTTGAACTTCTGGCCTAGGGTTTAGATAACAAGGGAGCAGACGAACGGAAAACGAAAGACGCTGCTGCGAAAAACTATTTTACTAAGCTTAAAATATTATAAGTACTTAGACTTGAAAATATTTTCAACCCGAGCAACGCCGCGTATATCAACTAGTTAAATATAAAGAAAAATTAAATTTTAACATTTAAATATTTTGCATGTAAAATCCTTCGAAATTTAATAACAAATGTGTATTTTTAATCTTCACGGAAATTTGAAAGAATCTGATTTGCATATATGCAAGAAACACTGTCTACGTCGAGTTTTTAAAAAGGGAGAACACAGAGCCCTATCAGCAAAATCAGCACTGACGATTATTTTATTTGAACATCAAGAAGTACATGGTGGAGTTTTTACGGAAAGCGCACTTGAAAATTCCAGCTTGGAATTTAAAAACAACTTACTTTTAACATAATAACAGCGAATTTATATATATTATTGACACACGCTAATTACAAAATAAAAAGATGCAACAAAGAATATCTTTTATTCAATGCATACACTACTTTATATTTTAATTCTAAACTTAAAAGGAATAGTTCCTCCCATGAAATAACAAAATACCACAGTAGCCAAATGGCGGAGACTCGACATTGTGATATGAGGGTCATGAGTTCGACACCAAATTGCATCAAAGATTTTTGCAGTAAGGTGGCCTGTTGTGCGTTAAATTAATCGGTGTTAAGCATCCTCATCATAATGTGGTGTGAAAATTTCACTTCGGGTAAACATCTCGGATTCTGTCTTCGTCACTTGGTAAGAGTTCAGAAATATGAAGGTCTTCACAAAATAACTCCAAAGTGCTTTAAAATGAGGTATTAATCTAAAAAAATTAAAAGAAATAATTTTAAATAATTTCATTGCCTCCTCTGAAATAAATTAATTAAAACAGTTATTTTAAATCAAATTTCTTATGTCTGAAATTTAATTTAATCAATCCTTACTAATAGTCAGCAAGTAAAATAAAATTGATAAGCGAGCACTATGTCATTCATATATTTCACAGCGTAAATAAAAGCACTAAGATTAATGTATGGTTATTAAAGGACCTATAGAACTATAAGAGAATTTGAATAGAATATCCCAACCTCCAAATTATCTTTATTTCGATACTTTCCCCATGAATTACCACAACCACATTCTCCATTAATCTAGAACTTATCTTGTCCAATCACAATTATTACAGGTCCAATCCAAAATATCTTCCTGATGAAGAAATCAAAATCCATGCAGCACTATTGATAAAAAAGACATATTCTCCGATATCCGCGTTATATTTGTTCCACGATGCCCCATTAATCTATTTCATCCTTTGAAGCAAGCAGCTCTTTAAAACCACTATGTCCACAACAAGCCTTCGACAGTTGAAGAAACGTTCTTATTAAATAATTTTTCACTACCTCTACTGATAAAATTAATGAACAAAGTTATTTTAAACAACGTTGAAATTACTTATGGCTGAAACTTAATTTAATCACTCTTCATCAATATTTCTTAAACAAAATACTATTGACAACACTATATCATTCATTTTTTCACACTCCAAAAAAAGACATCAAAATTAGTGTATGATTAAGAAAAAGAATCGTCAGCGCTTTAAATGAATTTTAATGGAATATCCTAGCACCAAATTATCTCTAATTCGATACTTTTCCCATGAATTATCACATTCATTCAGCCACTGTTAATCTAAAACCACTTTTGTCCACCCGCAATCATTTGCCTGACGAAGAATTCGAAATCGATTCCCCAAGCGTTGATAGAAATGTCATATTCCCGATACCTGCCCTATATATCTCCCACAATGGCCCATAAATCTATTTCATCCTGTGCAGCAAGCGGCTTTTTAAAACCACTGTGTCTGCTACAGGCCTTCGACAACTGAAGAAATATCCTTTTAGAGCTCTTGAAATCCATGCTCCAAAGTAGTTTAAAACAGTATATCAATCTAAAAAATAAACAGATGAATTTTTAAAAAATTCAATTTCGCCAATGAAATAAATAAGTAAACAAAGCTTCTTTAATGGAGTGAAATGAAGTTACTTATATTTGAAGTTTAATTCAATAACTGACAACCAATAATTTGTAATAAAATCACCACCATAAGAAAATATTACGTCACTCATTTCTTCACATAACAAACAAAGACATCAAGATGGATGTATGGCTAAAAAAAGAGCCATCAGCGCTTTAAGCGAATTTTAATGGAAAATCTCAACACCAAATTATCTCTACTTCGATACGTTCCCCACGAATTACCACATCCATTCAGACACGGTTAATCTAAAACCACTTTTGTCCACCCGCAATCATTTGCCTGACGAAGAATTCGAAATCGATTCACCAAGAGTTGATAGAAAAGTCATATTCCCCGATACCCGCCCTATATATCTCCCACGATGCCCCATAAATCTCTTTCATCCTGTGCAGCAAGCGGCTCTTTAAAACCACTGCGTCTGCTACAGGCCTTCGACAACTGAAGAAATGTCCTCTGAGAGCTATTGAAAATGGGCTTAGGGCAGCGGGAAGCAACCATTGACGCCTTCTTATGAATGGTCCCGACTATCAGATCAGCGCGGGGGCCGGCGGAAAGATTGAGAACAGCTGTATTAGACAAGGGACCATGTCTTACCACTGGGATCGATGTACGGCAGAAGAGTTTTGAAAAAGAATCGATTCCCCAGTTGCTCTCTCTCTCTCTCGAATCAGGGGATGTCGATTTTTATTCTTGCTTTGGTTATTTTTGAGGAAACGAATTTGGAGACGTCTTCATTTCGGTGAAAGAAAAGAGAACGGAGGAAATGTCATAGCCCCTGCGACAGCTTGAGCAGTTGCCATTCGCTGGTAAGCAAAGACGGTGGGGTTATTTGTCTTTTGAATGCGAGGTCGTCCGCTGTTCTTTTGCAAAGGGTTGTCTATTTCATTTTTGGAAGAAATGGAACAGTAATTTGAGCTATAATAGGGTAAAATAATTAATCTATGGAAACAGATTCCACGATATTGCATGGAATAACTGTGGCATGACTTCTACTTTGTCCACAAGAGGACAAAAAAATAGTAAGTTTATGAAAAGAAGCATAGAAATGAAAAAAAGTACTTAAGTAAAAAATCAAATTGCTAAATTACTTCTTTAGACAAACAGAATTCAAGTTTGCAACATAATGAGAGCTGCGAGTAATATCATTATAGCTGAATCTCCTTGAATATGATATTAATATTCACAAATTTCAGCCGTATTTTAGCTTTAAATTCCTTTATCCGATACTCAAGTTACATAAATTTACTTTTATCTGATGGATAAGAGTTGAAGATATTTAAAACAATACGCAGAAAAGTGTATTACGTTATGCATTAGCGATTTTAACAGTTGTAATTACCTACTTTATGGTTACTGGAGTTCTCGTTAATTATATCCATACAGGGACTTTAGATCTGTTATATTCTTGTCGCATTTTGGGCTAATCAGACATTGTTTTAGAAATTGATGAGATAATCCTTAGTGTTGAGTTACTTGTCTTTACTGTTTAAGCTTTAACACATGGACAAATCATGATCAGCTTACCCAATGTTACATCAAATCAATCACAAATTTGAGCCGTGTTTTATCTTTAAATTCCTTTATCCGATGCTCAAGTTACATAAATTTGCCTTTACTTCTGATAGATAAGGTTGAAGATATTTAAAATAATATATAGAAAAGTGTATTACGTTATGCACCAGCGATTTTAACAGTTGTAATTTCCTACTTTATGGTTACTGGATTTATCGTTCATAACAGATGTTTATATTCTTTAGATGTGTTATATTCTTGTCGCATTTTGGGCTAATCAGACATTGTTTTAGAAATTGATGAGATAATCCTTAGTGATGAGTTACTTGTCCTTACTGTTTAAGCTTTAACACATGGACAAATCATGATCAGCATACACAATGTTAGATCTTTACCCATTTGGGGACCATTTCGAAATGAAACAGGCTAGATTTCCAGCATGAAGTGGCTCTAAATATGAAACTGATTATGAAACAAATATTGACGAATATCTTTAAAATGCAAAATTTTATATCCTTTGATTAAAAATTATTGTCACAGCTTACATTGTCTTCGTAGGAAATGAATTGAATTATTTCTTCGTAATGTTACACTACCATTTTATAAATCAAATATTGCATCCCAATATTATCATACAGATGGAACTTTCCTTCCAGCAAACAATTTAAAACGAGAAAATAGTAAAAATAATGCTAGCAAGCTCTTCCATATATCTGGTTTCACTTCAGTAATTCTAAGTTTAGGAAAGAAGAAAAGTTGCTCTAATCTATACACTAGAGAGATAATTAACAGAGTCAGAAGTTAAGTTAGAATCACAGGGTGTTAAATTGTGCGATCGTGGTGGGAAACGGTAATTTAAGACGCGAGCATTGCCATCTATCGATGGACTTTTGAACTAAATGTTTTGGAGTCAAAAGATGTTCTTGGAGAAAACAGGCTATTTGAACATGGATATGAATATTATTTATGGAGTTGAAATATCTTTCTAATAACAGACAGATACTAAATATTACACAAGTGGGATGAAAAAAATTGTAAAGAAATGAATATTGATATCAAAATTGCAACTCCATTAAATTAACTGGAAAGCTGTAACAGAAAATTGAGACATCGAATGTTTCTTATACACGTTAATATGTACACATATGAACAGAATTAATAAGAATTTTTTTATAATTTGTTGTTTCAACTTTTGTATACCTAAAATTGGTTATGTATGGAACAAAGCACGGAAACCTCGTTGTTTCAATGTTGTAGAATTGAAAGAAGGAATTCTTGGAGACCAACAGCACCTACAAAAATGACATTAGCTTCATTATCATTGATTATTTCCAGTTTTGCTCTGTGAACCAAAGTGTGTTGTGCGACGATTTACTAGGCGGCTATGGCGACCAGCTTGTTTGCCGGAAATATAATGTCAGTTGAATCCCTTATACATAATTTCATATTCATGGTAACGAAGTTATTTTAAACTGTGATAGACATTTAACCCATTCTCTTTTAGTGGCCTTGCATCTGTTTTGTTCACTTTCTTCATGAACGTCCCTAATGGAGTCAAGCAGTGTCCATGCCATGTAACATCTAATTGCACCTCATCGACGCCAACTTCACTTTCTTATTCCTCATGCAAAATAGGCATTTGAACATAGGCATAGGCAACTGGATTAAAACATGCTGATAAAAAGAATTAAAACATCTTTCAGCGTTCTGGATATATTTCTTAATATACTAACTGTATTAAACGACTTTGTTTACAGACTTCACAGAAAAATTAATGAATTAAAAAAAGAAAGTAAATTCCTTCGCTTTCAACAATGGAAGAGAAATACGCATTTAAATATTTGTTTCTACAATGGAAAAGATTTAAATTTCATTGCAACAATATGAAGTATTTTTGTAAATTATACCAAAATTTTAAAAAATTATATTAAAATTAGATAAAAAAATTGCATCTCGAACAAATTGGTATCATAGAAAAAATAATTGTTTGAATTTTTAGATGGTGTATTACAACATTTTGTGCTGTACTATTTTCGGAAGTTATCAAGAAAAACGTCACAAAAACCCGCATCAATGAAAACGTTTTTTTTTCATCAATTAAAATTTCAAAAAAGAAAAGGTTCCGAGGTGCTCACTCCCATCCTTTAAAGTATGTTTGCGCCAAGTTTCGTAGCTCTAGATCCAGCGGTCTGCTCTGCAGAGCACCAACGGACAGACACACTTTCTCCTTTATTGTTAGTAGAGATTATTACGTAGTTGAAATTATATCAAAGTAGTCATCCCTAAATAAAGGTAAAACCTCCGTACGTGTTTCAGCGGTTTAAATCGACTTAACGTAATTTACCACATCATGTTCCAGTTTTAACGTAGGACTACGTTCCTCCCATTGGGGTCTCACGAAGGAATTTGATTCACACGCCAAAACGCCATAAAAACGTTTTATGGTAGATCCTTTATATCTCGGTAACTACATATGTTAACTCATAACTAATGTCGTATTTTAGAGATAACGGATAACAACAGAAATTACAAAATATATTGAAAATAGGAATTGTAGTTCAGCAACTACTGAATCGCAAAGTTGGGCAAAAATATGCATGAATGGTGACGCGATCCTCTATATCTCGGTAACTACATATGTTAAAAACTTAACTAATGTCTTATTTTTGAGATAACGGGTAACAAAAGAAGTTACAAAAAAATGAAAATAGGAATTGTAGTTCAGCGACTACTGAATCGCTAAGTTGGGCAAAAATAAGCATGAATTGGTGACGTCACACGCATCAGGTGCGCGACGCTAAACAAAAGAGTCACGCGAGTAAAGTAGTCCTAAGCCTTTAACATCAGGAGCTGCTAGAAAAAGACAGCCTCCCGCATTTCTTGATTCAGACCTTCTTGGTGCCTTCTGAAACCTGCTAAATATGTGGCCACATTAACCGGACACCTAATGTAGTCAATTTTCGATTAAAATTTTTCCATAAACCTGGAAGAAATTTCATTACTACTTTTATATGCCGAAGTGTGAGATGAGATTTTGTTAGATCAGGTGAGAATGTACCAACATGGTTTTGTACACACAGGTGTGCTCTAGTGGACTAACAGTGCAAGCAAGCAAAATCTCAGCTTAATATCATTAAGTGACATGTTTAAGAATTGTCAGCTTTCATTGGTAGCCAGTATAATGCACATCTTCTAGAAACATGTTTGCATATGCTCATCTCAGCACATCAATCGAAGCTGAAACGTTTATTCTACAGAGATTAAAGCTGAAACGTTTGAGAAATATTTATCACCCTGTAGTTAACAGCATTGACTAGTTTTAGGAAAGCTTTTTCTGGATTATTAATGTAACGTTGAACGGGATTAGTTTACACTCGTGGAGGTTACTTTGTACCAGTGCAAAATTTGTATGAAAAGTGAAATAGAGATCAACTGATTAGGGGTACGCGATTGAAATGTTTTTTCTAGTTTCTTGGGAACACTTACTAGTGTACTTCATTCCTTCCTTAAACGTATATAACGATCAATCAGGAGGTTCCAAAAGGAAAAGACAATGGGTCAATTTTCCAGCGAAAATTTTAGTGCTGAAAAATCTAAACGTATA
>BGPR01013984.1:0-34995 GCA_013235015.1 Araneus ventricosus | reverse complement strand
TACAATTGGCGTTTAAAATGAATTTTGAAACGTTAATTACAGTTCGAGAAAAAAATTGTACAACATTTAAATTGGTATCATTAAAGAGATAATTAATTTTTTACTGTTTAATGCGATGCAAACACAATTTTCGTACCATAAGTATTTCAGAAGTTATTAGTGAAAAACGTCTAAAAATAGCTTAATTTTCGTTATTTAATTCAATAAATAAAAATCTAATTCGAATTTTAAAATAATTTTTAGGACGTTAGCTCCCTCTTGTGCTAATTCATCACTGTGCCAAACTTGGTCATCGTAAGTCCAACGGTGTGGATGTGCATAAAGAACCAGAAAACGAACACACACTTTCCTCTTTATATATATATTGAAATAGAAAGCTTTCGACGCAGATAATAGATATTCTGTTTAATGAAATGTGAATGTCCAGTTTAAGATTTTTAACCCTTACCATTTGGCGTTACCCGAGTAATTTGCTTTTAACATTCTACAGAAGTTATCACTTCCAATTGTATTTCCTAAATGAAAACATGATCTGAATACAAATGAATAATGGATGAATAATTTTAATTAATTAATTTGGGTGAAATTAATTAATTGATTAATCTGGATTAAACTAAATAATTAATATGGTCGAAGTGAATAATTTTAAACATAAAGTATTTATAAATTGTTTTTTTTCAATATTTAATTTTATTTTTTTAGTAGCAAATAATAATTTGGACTGGCGGGGGTTAACAGAAAATTTGTTCTAATTAATTGGCAAGTAAACGATTTTCCGTTTTCTGCTTGCATCAATCCTTTTTGTAGATATCATGTTTTACATTATTCCATGTAGAACAACATGTTGCACGATATTGTACAATATTGTTCAGTATTATGTAATATATTGTATGGTACAACATTATACAACTAGAAAATCACCCGTCATGGTATGACGGGTGCAAATTGCCTCTTCATTCGAGAGATTTCCCGTCAAATCTGACGTGTTTAAATAGATATATATGCGAGAGAAATGTTTAACATTGATTGAAAACAAACAAAATAAACATATGTTTTATGACAGGAATTTTTTTATTTACATATTTCTTTATTCAAAAAACCTCTTGGTAAACAACATTCCGTATGAAGTATTTTTCGTTGTATAACAATTTTATTATAATTCAATAACCATGAAATTCTCAGCTTGTCAAACTTAAATCAAAAGTTAAAATTTCAAAGGAATTCTTTTTCAAAATTCTAATCAAAACAAAGCACTTCTGCGCTTGTCAAACGTTGCCAAAAAATATTATCAAATTATATCATCACAATTCCAATAAATAATCTGATGCATCGGGGCGCGCAAACTATATCACGCGCATGATATGATACTGACGTAATTTATTACTTTCTATTAAAAAACGGAAATTAATTTGAAATAGATGATTAATATAATTTAAAATTTTTCGGGAAATATTGATCATAGAGAGATAAATTTTATAGCAATGGATAGAAACTTTTATTTCACTATTTTAGAGCTATTAAATTTGAAATTGGAACCACAATTACTCATTTAAATTTAAAATTACAGAAATTTAGGTTCTCTAACAATGAAATAATGCTGTTTAAGTGCTATGGCGCGAGTTTTATTGTTGGTGACGTCAGAGCGTTACCGAGAGACAGATCTGTTCTATTATATTAGTAATATTGCGAATATTGTTCAATACTATACAATATGATACAATATCTTTGTGTAGCTCTGGATATGTCCTTTCAACTCTACTGTTTGCACTTCTCATTCTTTCTTTGATTCAGAGCGGTATTCTGGTTACCGCCTTCGCGCAAACACAAATTCCAACCTGATGATGACCGGGAGCGCGAGAAACAACAGATTCAAATTAAAATAAATAGCGTTGATTTTTCGCCGTCAGTTTTTTCTATTATTATTATTATCGTTTTTATTTCTTGTGTAGCTCTGTGTGGTAATTAGAATAAATACTGAGGCAGAAACATACCGTTAAATGAAGGGATTAGAAAAATCAGAAAACACAAATATTTATTAAATTTGAAATCTGCATTACGCTGCGTTTTCTGTAATATCGGAAGATCCGGAATGGAACCTTGGAGTTATGGTGACTCCCACTACCATTCAAGCTGAGAGCCCAGCATTGCAGGGAGGGCATAAGCCGTTTTCCTAGCTGTGCTATCTACAGATTTTGACAGGCACAGGAGGTGTTGCCTGACGCAGGTGAGAACAAGGTATCGTCCATGTAGGGTCTGGTGTCGCCACTTCAGCAGGTATTTTTCAATCCCTATGAGTCATGTTAACTCCAAGTTTGTTTCAAGTTAAACCAAAGGAAAAAATTCAGCACTCTAAGGACCACAAGCAGGAATTTTTATATATAAATTGGTTGAAAAAATCAGTGGCGGAATCTGGGAGGTAATGGGGGGGGGGGCAAAAAGTTTATAGACAGCTAAAAGTTCGGGAGTCTAGGGGGTAGCAAAAAACTTAAGCTACGAAATTAGTTAGCTTTTCCGGACATTTTATATATGTATATATATATACACTAACTGGTTTGGCGTCCATTTTCTCGTGCTTCTCACAGTCCTGTTTGCTTATTCCTGGCGGTGGTATGCCTTTTTCTCTTTTATTTTTTGTGAATACTACTATATTATTTTATTCTAGGTCTTTTGTATTCGGACTTTTTGCTTTCGATTTTTTAAAATCATCTTCATTGTATTTGTCTTTTATTCCAGAATTTTTCCATTTTTAATTATCTTGTGCTTTTTGAAGGGATGGCGACATATTTTAACGGGTTTCGTATGTCGCAGAAAAAAGCACTTATTAATGTCATAGGCGAGCTTCCCTTCCTGACGAGCGGCTCGCCATGATATTTTTCAATTTATCATAATTTTTGTCTATTTTTTGCCATTGTATCTTGTATGTTTTTGAATTTTTGTCTTTTGTTTCTTGTTTGTTTTGATATATATATATATATAATTCCTTGTTTTAGGCAGTTAAATGAAATAAAAATTTAATTTTTTCTAAAAAAAAGTGAGGAATTTTTACTCAAAAAACCCACTCCCGACTTGCCTCCGCTAAAAAAAAAATTAAGAAATGAAACAAGAATGTCACTTCACAAATGACTCTCGAGCGTTCCTGTCAAATTACAATTTGGAAAGGAGGGGCTATTTATTAATGTGCTTAAAGGAAATAAAAATTTATATATAATTGACATAAAAAGAAGTAATTTAACAGATAACGAATATTTTCTTTTAGTTTTTGTTTTCATAAAATACGTCCAAACTTTCAACATGGATTAATCTTAGAGTACGATTCATATAGTCACTATTATATCAAAATGTAGTATGTCAAATTTGCGGAAACATTTTATCGATGTAAAACCTTGTATACATCTAGCTACATTTGACCTCAAATTGTTGTTTATGGTATGTGATTGTTGTATGTTGATACAAATAACATATGCCAATAAACAACTATGGAACCACTAGCGATTCGCTAGTGGTTCCAACACTTACATGAGAATTTCGCATGTTTTGCTGTGTGTGGTTTCTGATATATGACATTTTGATACAACTGCGACAATATTGAATCTATGTTTCCATTAAAGGGTAAAGGGCTGACAACAGTGACGTTACCATTCCAGGGTTGAAAGAAATGTCAGGAAAATATCAGAAACATATCACTTAAAAATTTAGGGTGACACTCACCGTAAATCCACGCTACCGCTATCGTTGCGAATAAAGAAAAAAACATCAACGAAAATGCGGCACTATACCAGTCCATTAATTGCACTACATATATGCCACCCTAGAATTAAAATAAAATTAGTTTAATTGAAAGCAGTTTTTAAAAATACACTTTTATTAATTCACTAAACAGTAGAATTTTTTTGTGTTAATTATTTTCTACTTTTAATCTGGAGGTCTATTGTTTCTCAAACTCACTACCAGATGGCGCCTCGAATACGGAATCAAAATATAATTTAATTAATGATCAAGTTCTGAAAATATTAAATAGTGTATTTTGATAGAGAATACACAAATGTACAAAATTTCTAACATCAGGAATTCAGTGAAAAATCGATTGCATAATTCCATTTTTACAAAAAGTCAAGTGAAACAAAATTGTTGAAATACATTTAGAACGAGGCATAAAATATATAAAACCAGAGATATTTTCTGATACATTTATTAAGTCATAACGATTTTAATATAAACTAAGTGTATCAATTGAATTCTTTTTTCAAACTTTAACAGCAGACTTTTTATTTTAGTGTAAGTCTCACTTGAAGAGAAAAAGTAAATGAACTTACTTGTGTGACACAAGGCAAACCAAGAGCAAATAAAAGCAGGCAAAGTATTGCAGAAAACAAAGTCTTTCTTTTTTGTAGAAATCTCGGGTATTCATCAGCCAAGGCACTTACAATACTTTCAAACTTCACAAACTAAGTTCGGGATACATGAGCAAAATTTATTATTGAAAAAAATCTTTGATGAAAGACAATTTAAAGAATCCTCGATAAAAGCTTTAAAGTAATCATTTACTTTAAGTTAAATAAGAACTGTAAAAATATTACTAGATGTATGAGACAAATAAATCGTAACAAACTTACTGATTTTTAAAATTTTCAAAACTTTTTCACTTAAATATTACTGATTTTTGATAACGCATTCTTACTGTCTCTATAGAAAATAAAGCTGGTTATTTACAAGTGAAATATTTCTTATCACCCACTTACAACAGTTTATATACAGGGTGTCCACTCAAGTCCCTTATCCCCTCCCTTAACTTTAGAACGACGGTAGCTATAGTTATGAAAGTGGTGTCTAGGTATAGTAAAGTGGCTATGAGCTATTCGATGAGACCACTTACAGCGCCACCTGGCTGCAAACTGAGGAATTACAGTTTTTATTTCGAAAACGGTACGATATAGTGCAAAAAGTCAATTACAAAGTTATAGAGCATTATCGATTTAATACAAAAGTATATCTTGGGCAGATTAACGCTAAGAACAGAACACTTAACACGCGCATTTGTTTATTAGCAATTTTCGAAACTATGACTTCACAAAATGTAGACAAAAGGAGAAAATGCAATCTTTCGAATAAAAATGACCATAATATATTTTTCCCTGTGGGGATACCTCAAACAGCAAGATATGCGACATTTCCGACAACATTGCAGGACCTTCGACAACGTATTACTGATGCTTGTACCAGAGTGTCAAATGATATGCTAAAAAGTGTGCAACATGAAATTCAAACAAAGGTCGAAACGTGTATTGTAGTTGATGGAGAGCAGTTTGAACACCGAAAATAAAGGTACCTTGTGATAACTAGTTTTTTTTCTCTCTCTTTCTAACGCGCTTCGTCAGCAAATAAAGTACATTTTAAGCCTTCTGTTTTTAACATTAATGATCTCAAGATGTCTTTCTGTACTAAATCGATCATGCTTTACAACTTTATAATTGCCCTTTTTTGCCCTATATCAAACCGTCTTAGAGATAAGAAAGGTAATTCCACAGTTTGCTTGCAGGTGGCGCTGTAAGCGGTCTTATCCCTTAGCGTATAGTCACTTGACCATACCTAGACACCACCTTCATGACTATAGCTGCCGTCGTTCTGAGGTCAACGGTGGCGTGGGTATGGGACCTAAGTGGGCACCCTTACTTTCCAGCAACTATAAAATACTTGTGAATCTTTGATGATATTGAAAACAAATAATTCGTTTTATGTGATAGGTATATTTTATGAAAATAATTTTAAAAATATTTAATTTATGTAATGGGAAAACGGCAGCGATGTGTGATGTTACGAAGTATGGCGTAACACCTTCATATTAAAATTTAGAGAACGAAATTTAATCTTTAGTTTTCCAAAAAGAGGAAGAACTTTTGATTTAATAAATAACTCTTCAACTTTATTGAAAAAACTGAACCTGATAATGTTAAGAAATTTTGAAAAATTATATTGAAATTATTTAGGAATTTTAATGTGATTGCTTTTGCTTGATGCCTTCTAATTGGGCTATTTAGTTTTGGACTGAATTTTTGTAGAGTAATAATATAAGAATATAAGAAGCGTTTAACTCGTCGTAGCTTTTAAAGGACTAAATAGCAATAATTTTTAAATATTTTAATTGGCCAGATTTGCCTCGATTGTGCTAATGATCCTTCGTCGTTTCTCAGACGGGAAGTGTTCAAGACATGCTCCAGTGCTGCCCTCGGTGTTTTCCTCGAGCGTGGTATTATTGGATCCTAAGCTGGCCATTGCAACAGTTTGTAGCGATTTTAGTTTTTTTTTTCTTCAAAAAACAAAACAAAAAAAAAACAATTGAAGTTAGTTTTATAAATTTCGAAATAGCTTTAGTTTTCGGATCATTCTGTATGACTTGACGTCTAATCTTACAAAGGAGTATTTACTATTTGTATTAATGTTAAAGGATCATTTGTGTGGAATTTATTTATCTTAGTATTGATACTCAAATCCAAGGGAAATATTATATGCATTTTTAATTATTGGGTTCATTAACATGCGCGTAGCTATTTTGACCAGTGAAAATATTGATTTAATCATTTCGCAAGGATAATGAGATTAAATTAATGTAAGCACTGGATTGAAACTAATATTTTTAAAAATGTGACAACACAGGTGGTCTTTACTTTTGCCAGCGCGGTTGGTTTTATTGTTACTTTTTTACTACATATTTTTACTTTTGCTTCAACCTCGTTGTATATGAATAATCAATTCACTTTGTGATGCTCGTTTTTATTCTTTATTGTAAAGAGTTACAATAATATCTACTAAAAATATTTTTTTATTTCTCATCGATAGATATAGATGTAATAGAATTCATCATAATTAAAGCTTATAATATATCCCTTTGTGGGAGAATTCTAAGAAAGAGAGCTCTTAATTTTTTACAATGTTTTGCAGAAAATGGACGAAACAGCTTATTATTTTTAATGCATATTTATAAATTACTAATATAATAGCCCAGATCTGTCTCTCACTGATCTGGTAATGCTCTGACGTCACCAACAATAAAATTCGAGGCATAGCACCACGAGACGTTAAACAACATTATTTCATTGTTAGAGCACCTAAATTTCAGTAATTTTAAATTTAAAAGAGTAATTGTCGTTCTAATTTCAAATTTAATAGCTCTAAAATAGTGAAATAAAATTTGCTATCGATTGATATAAAATTTATCTCACTATGATCAATAGTTCCCGAGAAATTTTAAATTATATTAATCATGTATTTCAAATTAATTTACTTTTTTTAATACAAAGTAGCAAATCACGTCAGTGGTATATCATGCGCGTGATATAGTTTGGACCCCACGATGCATCTGATTATTTATTGTAATCGTGATGATATAATTTGATAATAATTTTTTGGCAAAGTTAAAATTTGCACAAAGACATATGAAGTACCAGGAAAATTGTTAAACAACGAAATATACTTCACACGGAATGTTGTTTACCAAGAGGTTTTTTGAATAAAGAAATATGTAAATAATATGTAAATAAAAAATATTTCCTGTCATGAAACATATGTTTATTTTATTTGTTTTCAATCATTGCTAAAAATTTCTCTAGAATATATATCTATTTAAACACGTCAAATTTAACGGGAAAGCTCTCGAAAGAAGAGGCAATTTGTACCCGTCATAATATGAAGGGAGGATTTTCTAGTTTTAAATAGTTGTGCTCGTAAAAAAAACTATTTACGAGAACTGATCTAGGTTTGTTGAAGCAGAACTAGAGAAGTTGATGAACAGTATCAAACTGTGGTAAAGCTTCATAGTGCTTAAGATAGTTACAAGAAGTCGTACCTGTGTGTCCAAACCAACTGCAAAAAGCATGAAGAAAAAGAGGAATGCCCAGACGGCTGACAGAGGAAGCCGGGATATTGCCTCCGGATAAACTACGAAGACTAAGCCAGGACCTGCAATGGAAGAAATTGAATATTACTCTAAAGTCAATGGAATTTTTGTTAGCATTTTATGCATAAATACTGCGTACTCATTTGTTTAATACATCATTCACTTTTTTTGTTTTTCATCTTTTTTGAACAATAAGTTTATCTTGATTTTAAGGGTGATTAATATCTGGAAATTGCTCCAAATAAGCATTTTGATATAGGCAATGAGTTCTGTTCTCACTTAGACCTCTTTGTAGTAGATTAAAACCAGAAATATGCATATTAACAGCTGTTGGAGAAAAGGAGCTGCTAACAGGAAGATAATGGATCATGGAATGTAAAGGATTTTGAAGTCCAAATATTCAATGATTTGTGCTGAAAACTTAATAGATCCTTGAGAAGAATGTTCTGACACAAAAGGCTTTACATGTATTTTTTCAGGAAAATGAATAATATTTATAGCTTGTATCACATCTTGGCTATCACAATGTTCAAGGATGTTCTGCATTCTATCATAATACTAACTGTATAAGCTTGCAATGGGTTTTGTCGCCCACACCAGATGGCGCTGACCTTGTTTACTGTTGTTGTTGTTTTCCCTTCTTACTTGTACATATGTAAATTAATCAGTTTCTCTTCTGCCTTCTAAGGATGTGGTAGTGTGGTTTCTTTCCTCTTCTATTTAGAATGTAGCATAATTTCCCTTGTACCAGGGTCGGACCTTTAGATTAGATAATGTTGTTTTTCAGTCGCAACATGTTACTTATGTTTTTGCTCTCCTACATTCAGTAACCGCATAATTATTTTCTGGATATTATGTTTGCTCTAAAGTAAAAAGAATAAGTTCTCTACTCCTGGAGCTCCGCATTGAGAAAGTAAAAACAAAAAAAAACAAAAAAAACAAAAAAAAACCCACGGATTTCCGTCTATGCCCGGACGACCGCTATCATCCCTGATTTTACTTACTGCTACTGATAAATATAATACTTATTTAGAGTACCTTGAGAGACAACATCTTCTATATTTTTTCCCGTTTCATAAGACATGAAGCCAAGGTAAGAAAAGACCACGAATCCAGCCAAAATGCTGGTTCCACTGTTGACAAGGGGAATCAGCATTGAATCTCTGCAGAAAAGAATTTTGTTTATTATAAAAAAATAATTAGCTAGATTTGCTGTAATAAATTAACATAATCATGTGGTTACATAGGGATGCAAAATATTTGATTACATTAAACAATTGATAATAATAAATATGCCATGAAATACTTCACAAAAACATTTATTTTAAAATAAAATATTATTAATAATGAAAAACTGTTCGATAATAAAATTTATTTTTGTGAAAAATAGAAAATAAACATGTCAAGCAAGTAGTTATTAAATTATTATCTAGATTATCTGTAAAAGCATTTTATAAATAATTTTATCTATTTGATCAACAAACCGTTGGGATTCAATTTTTGCATAAAGTAGACAGCTTATAAACGAGATAAATTTGTAATTCAAATTAGTTCTCGAAAGAGAAACATATATGCATTTCTACCTGTATACATTGTTGTTAAATTTGTTGTGGCTAGCCATGGTCAGTAAAGCTCCCCAAGCTGTACCGCTGGAATAAAAGATCTGAGTCGCTGCATCGCCCCACACCTGAAATGACCACCGGAGTATATATTCAGAGTTACGAAGGAAGAAGGAATTCTACAAAGAGTTTTGACTCTGACATAAAAATGTCGTCTTAATTAATATCTATAAGAAACAGGGCAATACAGAATAACGAAGCACACTTTCAAAGGTTTATTCATAAACAAAAATTTCGTTTATTACATTTATTTAATATTTAACAAATATTTATATATATTAATTAATAAATTAATAATCTAAATATTAATTAATTAAAAAATGCAAAAATTAATAAATGCGATCCCGCCTTATTGAAGTTTCCGAATTTGACAGGTTTGGAAGTAGTATTTAATAATTAGTATGCAACATCTAGTTAAGGCTAAAAATAAATATCTTTAGTTCATGTCAATTTTTAGACCAAATAAACAACATTCGCGGGGAGTTTTATTTCATTATTTTACCGAAGAAAAATTGCAGCAGAAACGTAATATTTATTATTGGACAGTATACACCTGAGATGCAGCTAAAAGAGCATTGTGCATTATTAAGTAGTGAGGAAAAGCAAAGTCTTTATAGCAAGGTCAAAGAAGCATTTACATTCTTGATGTAAAGTAGTCAAGTAGTAGTAGTTGACAGTAGTCGTATAAAAAATTATTTGCAAATATTCTAAAGCACCGAATGATTGATACTGGTAAAAAAACGCGACAGCAAAGAGAATTAAATGGTCAATCCTTACGCATTTTGATGGTGTGATAGTATGAATCCCGAAATTCATTTTAAAAACGCTTTTTATATCACACAAGATACAGAGTTATAAATGGATGCAAAAAGTCAGGATGATGCCTCCCTCTCAGTTCAGCAGAAATAACAATTATACATGATCAGTGCAAAGTCTCGGCCTGATCTTAAATTTTTATTACAAACTATTATAATTAGACGTACTAGCTAAACCCACCTTTCTCAAGCTCCTGACGCTTCAGCTCGCCAAAAATATAGCCCGCTTAAACTATTTTCAAGAAAGAAGATGAGCTAGGTTGGCGATTTAGCGCTCCAAGAAAATTCGCCAAGACAAAAAAGGCACCAAGCTATGTGTGTATAACGGAAAAGTACCCAATATACAATATTCACAAAAGGAAGCTCCACGATGTTCACCTCAATTTGTGAATTAACACGATTTTAACCTGCACTGATTTGAACTATTTTGCCGTCTACCTGTACGTTCTCTGGCTCGCCGAAGTCCATCTGCTTCATTTCTAACTAATCTCTTTTGAATAATTTCATCCAAAGTTTCATTAAGAATTATAGTGAACTCTGAGTCTTAAAACTCATCTTTTTCGAGAAGATGTTGTGCACCCAAACGAATATAGTAGCAGGCTATGCCTATGAAATTAAGCCTAACATGGAGGAGGCTATCGGTTTTATTTTGTAAACAAACCGATTGTTGCCATCGGCAAAAGAGAAATTAACATCTTTTCTATCCCACCGTACATTAGCGTTATATATATATATAGATGTTTGTTTGGATACATTGTAAGTACTGTTATAAAGTTTTTAATACGACCACACACTTCAGTAGATTTTGAAGTGTGCCCCCATGGTAGCTCGGAGAATGTCAAAGCGGTATTCTAGCTCGCGACAAATACGGGGTGCTTTTTTCAAACTGACACAACTCAGAGCCATCTGTAGCTCGATTTATCAGCTAAAATGCCACCAGGTATTTTAATGGTAGGGGGACTAATGACGACATGGGAAAAAAGATTCTGTGAAAAAAAATTAAGTTCTGAAATTCGCCGATTTGGGGGTATGTGGCGCTATTGTAATCTACACAAGTGAGAATCAGACAAATAAATAACAAAGAAGACATTTTAGTGCCACACTGCTTTGATTCAGCAAATGAACTGCCCCAATGGGTTACAGAGATCAAATTACAACGCACCACAGCACTTTGTTCAATAAAATTTCTTCCTCAGCGAGGGCATGTGATGAGCCTTCAATGTGACCAACCTTCTCGTGGATCACGCATTGCACCCTGTACACAACATTCTCCATGTCCCTTCTCCCAGATCTAACTTCATGCGGCTTTTTTCTGTGGGGTTATTTGAAGTCCAAGGTCTATCTTGGTGGGGTCGTGACGTTGACGACCTTAAATGGCAACGAATCAAGGGTTGTGCTGAGCATTCCTGCATGTTACTTTCGGCCGTCAAGAATATTGTGTACAGGATGCAATGTGAGGTACACGAGAAAGGTGGTCACATTGAAAGAGGTCTGGTGTTATAGTGCACTGTAATTTCGTCTCTGTAAGCCTTTGGGGCAGTTCATTTGCTGTATTAAAGCGATTTTTCACCGAAATTTCTTCTTTGTTATTCATTTGTTTAATTCTCACTTGTGTAGACTACAACAGCGCCACATTTCGCTCTATCGGCGACTTTCGGAAATAATTTTTTTTTCACGGAATATTTTCCCCATGTTGTCATTAGTTCCCCTAACAAATTTGGTGGCTTTTCATCTGATAGATCTAGCTACAGATGGATCTGAGTAGTATCAGTTTTTAAAAAAAACACCATGTTTTCTTTAACATGCAGTCTGTAACAGTACAAACAGCGTCTTCTATCCTAGCCTTCAGTTCTTCAACGCCAGAAACTGGTGTGACAAAGACTCTAACCTTGATATAGTTTCAAAAAACAAACAATAAGAGTTAGGAGGAATCAAGCGATTTCTTTTATTTCTCCACTAATATTTAATTCTGCGCCCCACAATTAAGTCCCCAAGTATTACCATGTGTTAATGTTTTAGCAGTTTTTTGAGCAATAGAACAAAACGTTCTCTTGCACAAAACAAACATTAAAAGCGAACTATCCAATGATACCAAAATTACGTTATTACATTCAACGGTTTTTTTGTAATAAAAACTGTGGGCGGGTTCGCGGCCAGCACCCACTTTGCTCAGCACTACCGCCACCTCGCTGCTTCGAGGCTATCAGCCACTAATTTTCACTTCAGCATGAGGATCAGTGTAATAGACCCTAAAACCATAGTAGGTTTCATAGTCTTTGTAGACAACAGATTCCTTTAAAATTGTAAAATCTTTCAATAAACCTCATCTAGTTGTAATGTTTTGCATAACTTTTTCACGAATTTCGGCATAAAAGTCTTCAGATCCATAAATACAGAATGAGGTCGCCCTAACTAAACAGTTTCCATCACACAATAAGTATTTTACAATATTTTTGATGCGCCATTGTGATGGAACTGTTGGGATCTATATATTTAAAATAGATCCCAATGAGGGGGGGGGGCCAGGCGCCCCTAGATGATATATCTAGACGTCATAACCTTTCAAATGAAAAAAAATGTCAAAATCGGTCGAGTGGTTGAGGCTCGCTGACTCGGTGAAGGTTTCTTTACCAAATTATTTTAAATATATAGATAATCAGTACAAGACTTTGTGCTCACCATGTATGGTTTCGATGTGCTCCATAAAATTGATTTTGTTATAAAATATTTACTTACTTTGAAAGCCAGCAATTTTGTCCATTTTGGTTTTAAAAAGAACTTGATTCCATTCCATGATCCTGGCAGAGTCAAACCTCGAATGAGCAAACACACGAGGACAAAGTACGGAAGAGTTGCGGTGATGTACACAACCTGAAAGACAGAATTTAGTGAGGGACTAGAAATTAAATTTATTGAATCAGTTTAGTATCCAGTCCTTTGCTCATTTTTAGATTTCAAGGAACAGCTTGCGTCATTGCAGATTTACGTTGATGCATTAATAGAAAATTTTTCCATTATAATCGCATTTTTTGTCTATACATTTCGTTGGTAGAGCAGCTAAGAACTCATCTTGCTGAGAGCTGGAATCATACACATTAGAAAACATAAATTGCTTGAAGGCTTATAAGCCAGGGAAATACAAAAATAGTTAAAAGAAAGTCATTAAAGAATAGAAACCCACTTTAGATTGATGGTTGACAACTTAAAAATTATCAAACAAATCAGAATTATTAAGACAGTGAAGGGTACAAATGTAAGTAAATGTTATTGACATCTACAAGAGTTTACTAAAAAAGGGGCGTGTAGGATTATTTCGAGTACAAAAGTGAAGTGTAATATCAAAGTTAGTATTTTGAGGCGAACTAAAAATTTTTTTACAAAATATGAGGAAGGCACTTGACTTCTAAGAAGATAAATGAATAATAAAAAAGAATCCGCGACACTCGATTCTTTTGAATGATACGATGAATGTTAGATAATGAATTAATATCTATCTTACGGCAGGATCGACATAGTAATTTCAGAGAAAAACTATTACCTTACAGCATTAAATTCAATATATTAACGAATACTTTTCACGTGTCTCACCTTCCCAGATGTTTTTATTCCTTTTGCGGCGCAGATGAAAACTATAGCCCAAGCAATGAACAAGGCTAAGACGAGAGGCCATTGCAAAGCTCCCACATGATCGATACCTGCACTTTGTCGCAGGACATGAAAACTGAAAGGGCGAAGATCACACATTAAAAAAAATATCTCAACAGCAGTACAACTTTTTTAAAGCGTTGTCCCCAGATAGAGGGCATGTCCAGTGGCGTACCTGCAACTTTTGCCGCCCGGGGCGAACTTTCATTATGTCGCCCTTCCTGTACAAGTTACATAAACCTCAAAATAAAAAAATAAATAAATCCCAGGGGAAAAATTGCTTTAATAACGTAACGCCCTTCGTCTCTGCAGATAGGTTGTGAAATCGTGCTTCCATCCCCAGACTTTCTTTCACATACCACCAATTTACAGAGAAAAGGGCGAAAAATATGAGTTAATTACAATATATATATTTTTATGTACACAATTATTGAACTAGTTTCGCTGCTCTTCTTAGTTATAAAATTGTTTTCCTGCATGTCTGATTTTGCTGCCCCTTTCTAAGTGCCGCCCCCGCGCTCCCCATAGGTACGCCACTGGACATGTCTCTTTACCAGGCAAAATATACAAGCGAATGATTAAATCTCGTCTCCGTTTTAAAATGTCATTTTTATTTTCGTAAACTAAATTTTAATCATTGCCCTCTTCGAAAGAGAGGATGGGTGAATCAAATTATGCCCACGTGATACAAGCTAGATGCATCACGCTAATTTAATTTTGGGATCCATTTTACTTCTTGTAGGTATTGGAAGAAAGTAACGTCACAACACATCTAAGACAGTAAATAGTAAAATGTTAAACGACATGCGCAGTTGCATTTTGGTCATAAGGCTGTGACGTCACTTGAATTGATTCAACTAAGCGTTCAAAAGAGATTTGACTTCTTGCATACGGAATGTGTTTTATTATTTTCAATATTCTTAGAGATTTCCCTTTTTAATTATTTGGTTATACGAGAAAAACTATTTCACAGAAAAATCTTTTTGATATTTCAAAACAATATTCATTAGATAAATGTAAGTTAGGTTTTATTAATATCCTTTTTTGAACCTACACTAAGGATATTTGAGGCTATTTTACACAAAGTCTATTTGAGGCGTTTTCTGGACACGATGGCTATTTCTCCAATACTTCATATACCACAAAGACTCTTTCTTGGTCAAAAGTTCCGGACTGACGATAATGCCGGGTTAGTCGCTTACTCTAGTGACGTAGAATTTCCATGGTTTGGCGAGAACCCTTAGATCATATAACTAACCGCTACTTTTGCCCGGTCAACACAAATAGCATTGGCAATAGAGGGCTGCACAGGTTTTCTTATCCTGATATTCCTTCCGCTATTCGACTGCGGTTATTTTGGATAGAATTAAGCACAATCTAAAATGTGCACTACTGCATAATGGTAGAGTGTATGGAGTGGTACCTGTTAGCCATTTAGTACATTTGAAAGAAACTGGAGGGTCTAACACGTGGAGATTCCTTAAAATCTCAAGGTGGAATTTCTTGATGATTATACTGCTTGTTCTTTTATACTTCGAAAAGAGAAAATAAAAATAAATAAATAGATAAGCTCCTTCAAATTCTTAAACTCAGCTCTGCACCCTCCAGTAATGGGCCCTGCGGGAAAGAAAAAGCAGTATAATCATCAAGAAATTCCATCTTGAGATTTTAAGGAATCTCCGCGTGTTAGACCCTCCTGCTTCTTGCAAATGTACTAAATGGCTAACAGGTACCACTCCATACACTCTATCATTATGCAGTAGTGCACAATTTAGATTATGCTTAATTCTATCCAAAATAACCGCAGTCGAATAGCGGAAGGAAAATCAGGATAAGAAAACCTGTGCAGCCCTCTATTGCCAATGCTGTTTGTGTTGACCGGGCAAAAGTAGCAGTTAGTTATATGATCTATGAGTTCTCGCCAAACCATGGAATTGGGAGCAATCGGTCCAATCAGCTAAAGGCCTGCCCTGACGCCAGTCATTTAACGATCTGACTGAGTACGAATGCTGAGATGGTAGGCATGCCTATCTCGTCGCAAGAAATTCCATCGATGCTATTTTCGAAATGCCAGGTATTTTCGGAAGGATTCTCCAATCCATGCGCTACCCCTGCGGAACACACGTACCCTCCGCTTTAGAAAGCAGTTTTCATCTCTTTTGGACGATTTTATTCCGCAGAGGGGTGATAGAGGAGAGAACGTTTTCCGAACTTCTTTGTTTGATTTGTTTTTCTTTTTGTTACTCTTTTTTGGTGTTGATATTCATTTTCGTTTTAAAGGAAATAAATTAATGAAAACAAAATTCTTCTATATATTGCTT
This sequence comes from Araneus ventricosus, assembly GCA_013235015.1. NCBI lineage: Eukaryota > Metazoa > Arthropoda > Arachnida > Araneae > Araneidae > Araneus > Araneus ventricosus. The sequence goes on along the minus strand of BGPR01013984.1, from coordinate 18,704 downwards.
TATACAGAAATAAACAGATTCCCTCACTATCCTTCAGCTTAGCCAATTTTAGTCAAATTAAAACCGACTGACGCATGCGCAGAAGTGAGGAGGGTTTTCGTATCTGTAAACGGACAGTAACTCGGAATGGTAAAAACTTCGAGCAGTTGTAAAACTGGACGTGTGCGTGTACTGTCCGAATGTAAAATGTCGCCAAATAAAGCATTTCCAACAGTTATTGTCTTATCATTTCTGTATTTTCAAGTATTTCTAGCCCATTCTGTCGGCGTTTCCGGTCTTACTTTCCTTTCTAAATTTGGCTTGTTTTTGAGATTTCTACGCTAAATTTTAAATCGCCCTATGTAATAAAAAAAGAGGAAAATTAGGAGCTTTGAATAACTTTTTAAAGTACTTACAGCCAAAACTCTTCACTGGACATCATCTTCGATACATTTAAAGATGACTTCAATAAGTCTTTGGATTGAGTGGAGTTCAAAACCTCTATTTTATTCTTAATTGGAGATACATTTGAATCATCTTGCGATACACAATTAAGCGTATTCCAAGGATTGTCGCAGGTGGACCAGGGCATAGAAATTGAATAATAAATGTAATACAGAGACCATGCGATGACTACATTGTAATAAACGCAAGCAATCAGGGAGACTACAGCCATTCCAAATCCTAAGCCTAGTAGCAAAACAAGTATATAATCAAAAAGCAATATTAACAATTTTTAATCTAAGAAAAATTTAATGAATATTTGTTTTATATACTTCAGTATTTAAGAGAAATTTCCACTTTTTAGAATGAAACCGATAATTACACTGAAGAGCAAAATGTTATGGGATACCTCCTAACATTGTGAATGACCTTATTTTACACGGAAAAGTATAGCAACTCGACGTAGCATTTCGAAGATTACTATTCAAATATTAAACTTAAAGCTTTAAAAAAATCTTTGAAATGTGAGAAATTGTTTACAGCGTTTTGGATTGAATGTAAAAAATAAAGTTCAAGCATACGAAGCAGTCAAGTCCTCGACTGAATGAAGGACCTTAAGAATTATTCCCTTACTATCACTCAGGACAGCTGGTATGGATTTATTTAACCAACGAAAACAAATCAGAAATAAAAGTTTTAGTTCTTCACTTTAAGCCATTTTTTAAATTTTGGCTTCGAATTGATCAATGTAAAATCGAATTATAAACTATGCTTCAACATTGTGTTAATGTGAAATTCAAAAGACCAGAGAAAAGAAATTGAATTACTGACGAATTTCAATTAAATACATTCGAATTCATCAAGTTCCACTATAATTGGAAACATAACTTTTCAAGTGAGAAATCGTCTTATCTTTTCCTAATATCGTACCATTTCCGAGATAGTGACACTTACTCTGCAGCTTGCCATCATGTGGCGCTATAGCCACTTAACTGTACCTAGACCACTTTCATGACTATAGCTGCTATAGGTCTGAAGTTAAGAGGAGTGCAAAAGCAAACATGAAACAAATCAAGCAACATGAAAAGTCGTTGCTCTTATCATACGTAGCTGTAACTGGCAAGCGGTTAAAATATGCTGAGTTAACTAAATAAAAGTGGTAAATTTGCGGTGAATAGAAAAATGTTTAAAAAATCCTTTCACCTTTGAAAATTGGTGATATTTTCCAGACAGAGACAAATCCCAAACTTCCAAACTGACCGAGGCTCATCTCCAAAAAAAATTGTGGAATCCCACAAATCACAAGGAAAAGGATATAGGGGACGAGAAAAGCACCTGAAAGAAAAAATGAGCTTGTTTGTATTCAAACAAATACAAATCACTTCATATGAGTTAATAGATTATATTTGCCGACGTCCAGAGCAATTTTAAAATATAAAATATTTTTTAGTAGGTGCTGAAAATTAAGCAAACAATTTGGCCAATTTGTATTTAGCAGTATTTTCGTTCATCTATAGAAAATAATGAATTCTGTGGTTTTACTCGCATTTTAAAGACAGCAGCCTTAGATATTGGTTTGTGTAACAAATCAAAAGTTCTCGTGTTTTTTTATGAATGCCTTAAACACAGGAGATTACGTTATAAGACAAATGTTTAGCAAAATTTTCATCATTTCTCTGCAAGAGTACTTATATAATAAAAACGTGAAAATGTATGACTAAAATTTTGATTTCAAATATACCCAGTAACAAAAATAGTAACAGCAGAAAATTTCGGAAAGTCTTTGAAACTTCTGTAGGCCTTAAAATTTTAATAAAAAAAGAAGAAAATGCTTAAAAAATCATTTTTATAAAACATATGCTAAAAAATTTAATTTTCAATCTTTTTTTTATCTGTAAACCTTTTAAATAGTTTAATCTTATTTCAATCACCTTAATGTTAAAAATAAACTGATTTTGGAATAATAAGAACTGCCTTACCAAAAGAACCTGCCTTACCCTTACCACCTTCATTATTCTAAAGCTGAGAAATTTTCCAAGATTGTAATAATTCGTGTTATCAGACTATCTCAAATTTTGTTGAATGGTTTTCTTATTTGTACTATTGAATGCTCTTCTTAGTCTCACTGTCTTATTTGTGTTTAACATTGCTAATAACTCAGCATGATTTTTAATTGTTTATTAAAACTATCATTCCTCTTAAGTTATTAATTTTTTCACTATGATAGAAAAATTTCCTGCAAAGAATTTTCAATGTTAATAAGCTTTCTTGTGCAGTAACACCACATTTAATGTAGAAGATAAACTTATAAAAAGTATGTTAAATGAAGCGAACTTTTAATAACACCTCAGGGCAGTGTCCTCGGTTCTAGTCCTCTTCTTTATTAAATTCTAGCTTATTATTTCCCTCAAAGTCAGCATATTAATATTTGTCTCTTTGCTGATGATACGGCTGCTCTGGCCCAAGGCAGCACAGAAAAATTTGCTCTAATAACACTACAGCAATTTTTAAACACTTTTGGAAAAATGGTTAGAACTTTGGAATGCTGCTGTTAATATAGATAAGGCTATTTTATTCAAAAAAGTTCGCATCAGATTAATACTAGGCTCACTTGTCTTGTTTTAAGATCCCATTGAATGGGTAACTGAGGTTAAATATCTTGGTGTGAAATTGGACAATAGGCTCACTTTTCGGGGACATATCATATATCAGAGACGTTTTGGGCGAAAACTCATTTGAGTTTACCTCTGATAGGTAGATATTCCAAGTTGTCACTCAAGAATAAAGTGCTTTTATATAAACAAGTAATCAGGCCCATTCTGATATACGCATCTCTTATCTAGGGGTTGGCAGCTAATACTAACCGCAACAAGGTAAAAGTAATTCAAAATAAAGTTCTTCACATAATCCTGTTTGGCGCAGCATAGCCTGAAAACAGGCTCTTGTGCCACAAAACAAACCAAATCTTCGAATGATATCAAAAGCGCCCTGGTACATAAGAAACTCGGTTATACTCTCTGACTTGAGAGTAGAGAAGGTGGAAGACTGCATCACAAAACTGGCTAGAAATCTTTTTATAGGCATTTTAGATCATCCAAATTCACTCAATCATTCTCAAGTTCTTTTTTGCCGCAATAATGTTAAATACATTTTCCCCTACAAAATTATCCCTTCCACTCCAACCCCCCATACAGACTCCCTTCTGTGGTTATTAAAATTTTGGTAAAATCCATGTTACTCACAATTATTTTATTTCTATAAGGTTGTTTATCTTTTATTTCTATTAATTTCATATCAAATCTTGGTGTTTCCGATGTGTTTTTATACTGTGGTTTCAGCAGCATTTGAGACTAATCAGTCCGAGCCAATCAAATGATTAATTATTAACAACTCCCCAGATACATAAACACTTATCTGTAGATGCTAAATGGAAATTTTGTTCCAAGTACATGGAGGTTGGGGAATCTTATGATAGCAAGCGAAAAGTTCTGTGAAATGTAATGGCTTTTAATACGGATTTTCCCTTAATTTTTCTCTTTCTCAATGTAATCCCTAAATGGCATGTCGTGATTTTTTAGAAATAGTAATATCAGAAAATATTTTCAGTTAACAACTCTAAACAAAAAATGCGTATGGAACTTTCAAGAACGTTTTCCCCAAAACTTGAAATCAGTGACAACGAAACTTTAAAAGAAATTGCACGACCCTAGGGACTCGAAAAATGAAAGAGAACCAAGAACGTTGATCATAGACTAACTCTTACCAAGACTTCATGCCTTTCTACCCTATGCTGATTCTTAGGTGATACTTCCATACAATATCAGGAACCCGAAAATGAAAGAGAATGAAGAACTCCTATCATAGACTAACTCTTACCAAGACTACATGCTTTCTCCCCTAGATTAACTTTTTAAGTGATATCGAATTTGCCATGAGAAAAAGTCATATAAAATATACTTATAGACTATCTCTCTTCCATATTTTAAAATGTTTTCTTACAAATAACCAATTTAAACTTATTAATTTATTACAGGTATACGAGAATTCTATATTTATTAGGTGATGTATTTGTAATGCCACTTCTTTATATTGCAAAAGCAATGTTTAGAAGTTAAAAACAACCGAGTTGGGGAACTGCGTTCATTCAACGCACATCGGCGGTGTGATGAGGTTTGTGAAATATGTGTGATAGCACCGGCACAATCTTTGGATTCTTCGCTTCGAAACTAAATGTCTGTTTCACAGAAAGAAGTGGCCTACTATTTATAGGCTGAACCGCATATTTGCACAAACATCAGCAATAAAATAATAGTTTTAATACCTCCACCGCTTTTGTAGCATAAGAATGGGAAACGCCAGATGTTTCCAAGACCAACAGCATATCCGACGCAGGATAGAATGAATTCGACTTGCTTGTTCCATGTGGCTCTCTGCTTCTTGCCGTCTTCACGATCGTCCGTTGAGCGATCAAAATGTGGCAAAAGAACTGCCTTTTTGTGGCTCGCTTTGAAACACTGCTTGGGAACATTCATCGGGGATTCCTACGTCGGCTGTAGGCTTCAGGAAGAATTTCACTATATGACAAGAAAAAAAAAAAATATCTTAAATTTATAGAATTATCAAAAGCAGTGAAACTAGGCAAATTCGAAAGCTTTTAATTTGAATTCTTACTACGATAATTTGAATTTTTCTCTAGTCCATTAAAATTTGCTGTTTACATGATGTCGAAATATCGCCTGTAAATACACTTTATTTTGTTTAAATGGAGGTCAAAAGTGAAAACTTTAAAAATTTGTTTCAATTTGTGAATAGTTTTCACTGGGCAAAACTCTCCGTAGTGGGCTGATGGTAAGTAAATAGATTTTTAAGGTAATTAATTCAATGGATAGTTTTTCTGCTGAATAATGCATTAAATCAAAGAAGAAATTTTAAAAAAATTCTCATTTTTTAAAAAATATTTGAGCACGTTGATTGTGAATTGTAGTGTTTATTTTGAAGTTTTACTGTACAATTGTTCCATTAAAAGTGCTGTATCTTGTTTGTTTATTAAAACTGCTAACTTATGACAGGAAAAAATAAACCCAGAAGCATCTTAAATTAATTGAATTATCAGATACCAGTTGTTTTGTAGACAGTAGATCTCGCGTCCAAATAAAGAAAAAATCTAAGGTCTGCTCATCGCATTCTTTAAATGCCGTTTTTCTTGAATGCGAATTATTTACACAAGTCTGTGCTTTTGCCGATGTCTGCTTTTATCAGTATTAACAGAATTACGATGAAATATCTCGCCATTACTAAAATGATTCAAACGTTTTAATGGTGCCGAACTCGCCGTTAGCTCGCCAAAATATATCAGGCCAATGTACATGCATAGAAAAAGGTTATTTAGGTCTAAAAAATAGCAACGTATTTTCTTTGCTTATGGTAACACATTGCAAAACTAAGTTCCGAAACTAGAATAATATTTGTTATTTCAGAACGTATGCCAAGAAAACTGAAACTAACAAAAGTTAACAGACTTTTAAGAAAACACTTTAGCTGTTAAAACATTTTTCTGTCTCTTAGATTTTTTGAATGGCATTTTACTCTTTTCTTCCCCACCGTCTATTACTTGGAAGTCTGATTTATAGGAGAATGTGGGCATTTCGGACCTAACCCCGATGTTGACCAAAAACACTCAGTAAGTAGTATAGTATCTTCCCTATATATCAGTTGCCATAAAATTAGCAAAACATATTGCTACGTCGAAAACTGGAATTCCTTCGTTTCATGTTTTTTTTTTGCAGTGATCCAAAGAACCACTCTGTTATTTTTGGCGTTTGTGTGCCTGACCGGTAAAACACCGCTTATAGTGTTCCTTCTTTTTCTCCCTACGCTCTCTCCATTCGATGAGAACAGGACTGAGTAATCTTTAATGTCCTTAAATACTGATTAGGAACATTTAAAAATTTGTGAAAATTAAACGAAACATCGAATAGTAATTAAACTAACGTCATCGGATAGCTGCGCTTGTATATTAAAAGATTTGCACGCTTAGATATAAAAACAAAAGTAACAATTCGGCCTTTCTGTTAATGTGCAAAGAAAGAAATATTTTATTCATAATTTTAACGGTGGCAAAAACACGTGAATGGAGGACTTAATGAAACAATAAAATTGGTTTGAATTTAATTTCAACAATAGAAGGCATTTTTGGAAATTGATTTGAATTTAACTTCAACAATTGAAGGCATTATTGCAAATTGGTTTGAATTAAATTACACCAATAGAAGGCATTCTGTTTAAAATGAATTTTGAATTGTTTATTAAAACTGGAGAAAAATTTGTACGGTGATTACAATTGGCATCGTTAAAAAGATAATGTTTTGCTCTTTAAGACGGTATAAAAAATTCGTGCAATATATGCATTTCAGAAGTTATTAGCGAAAAACTGAGCGAAAACACTGAAAATTGTCTTAGTTCTTGTTATTTAATTAAATATCTTGATACATAATTAATTTTGAAAGTTAGAAAATAGCACAATTGTTCTAGAAATGACCTCCAGAATTGCACATGAAAATTTCATGTTGTTACTTTTTACCGTTTAGAAGGAGTTTTTGTGGCAGACAGACAAACAAAGCGACAGACACATGCATTTTCTGTTTTATATTATGGATTTACGTTTGCATTTCAAAAGCGAAATGCCACTCCACTTGTACGAACCGCCTACTAACTACACTTTGCAAGCTTACCGATCAAGATAAAGCATGGGTTCCACACATATGTTATAACCATTCCATTGCCTAACAACTATTCGTCAGTGGCGGAAAAGAAAGAAGGGCTCAATGAAATTTGCTCTTTAAAAATATATTCTTTTTTCTCTCATTGAATTTTCCCCTGACAACTGTTGTTCCGTAAGCTATGAGCATGGAGAATGCTCCCATTAGGACATCTCTGGTATGGAGACACGCTACGAAGGGAAATGGACCCTCCCAATGTTGTCAGACTACTGTTGGAATGCCACGCCTGAAACACCTGTAAGTTCATAAAAAGAAGTAAAGAAGCGTCGTACATGCAACTAACGTCCATATCACATTCTGCTATTGTGTTTTTAACAGGTGCAGTGTTTTTCCATAATTAGGAGAATACATTTTCATAATCAGTAAGTTCATTAAAAGTGGGCAGTAAAGAAGCGTCGTACATGCGACTAATGTCCAGATTGCATTGTGCTATTGTGTTTTTAACAGGCATAGAACATTTTTCATAATTAAAATAATATTTTTTCATGATCAATAAATTCATAAAAAGAGGGGAATAAAGAAGCTCGGCGCATGCAACTAATGTCCAGATTACATTGTGCTATTGTGTTTTTAACAGGCATAGTGCATTTTTCATAATTAAAATAATATTTTTTCATGATCAGTAAATTCATAAAAAGAGGGGAATAAAGAAGCTCGGCGCATGCAACTAATGTCCAGATTACATTGTGCTATTGTGTTCTTAACAGGTTACAGTGTGCTGTCTATAATTAGAAGAATATATGGCGATTATTTGGATGTAAGTAGATTATATTATATCATATGTGTGCTTGTAGTTTTATTTTGATAATAGTTAATATATCTGGTAAACCTAAGCTAATCCAGTATTTTCATTGTCACTTTTGAACTCAGCACTTCAAAATCATTAGGAATTGGTATACTTCCTTTCTGCAGCACACAAAAGGTTGAAGTTGGTAGACCAGCGAGTTTTAATAAGAATCTTATGTTTAACCATTTATAAATACTGCTGTAAAAAAACATAATACAACAAACGAAAGGTTGAATTTCGTTGGCCAGTGGTAATTAATAAGAATCTTATGTTTAATCATTTATCAAGTGTTGTTAAAATACATAATACAGCAAAAAAAACGCGGAAATTTGTTGACCAGTGATAATTAATAAGAATCTTATATTTAACCATTTCTCAATATTGTTGTCAAAGTACATTAAACAATTTGGCCTTTCTACTACATTACCAAGGCACCAACATTAAAAGAAATCATGTAATTAAATGGCGGTAGGATTCTTTATATAAGTATCGTTTTCAACGAATTGCCCATTCCTTGAAGCATTTCTAAGTTCAAAATTACATTTCATGGTTTGGCAGTTAAATTTTAACATAGATTTTTGTCATGCATTTTAAAACGGCTTAGATTTTGTTCCAAACGCACCGAAAAGTTATATCGGTATGCAAACTTTTAATGGATTTTTTATTTCATGTGGAGCTATATACGACTTTAAAAGATTAATTAAAGCCAATTTCCATTCCCCCCAAAAAATATTGCTTTTTAATATAATAAGCCCGCTGTCTTTGTATTAAAGGAAAATGAAAGTAAAATATATATAATTTCTTGCCTACCTACCTTTGGAACAGAATAAAGCATTTTTAATATTCTAAGACGTAATCTAAGATACTTCTCCTTAAAGCAAAATGATAAAAAAAAATATAAAAAATCGGAAATTCTTGGCAAAATTGTTATTTAATACAAGGAAGAGGAACGCTTAATTCTTTTGCTTAAATGGACAAAAAATTTAAACAAAATAGTTTAATAGAGTAAAAATTTAAATTCGTTGTCGCCAAAATATTTTCTGAAAATTTTAAAGAAACTATAAAATGATTGAAAATTTACATTACTTGCAAAAATATTGACTTAAAACTCAGATATTAGATCCATCGAGGAATTGAATTTAAATTTAAAAAGAATTAAAAACTAATTAACATAAAACTAACTTTCATGGAAATTGAAACACATATTATATCTCTCTAAATCAAATACTCACACCTTATGGAAGCAAACAAGTTTGTTGAAACGATACGAATAGCTTTTCCCCTTTGTAAGGAAGGTTTTCGCCTTGAATAAGGAAATCATTCTAATTAGCGTAAACTTCGAAGGAAAAAATATGAGAAATATCAAGATTGGTTTGCGTACATCAGTAACAGTGATAGGCACTTCTGCTCAGTCTCAATTGCTCTTAAGAAATATAACTTATCATGATTTATTTTAATACATATAATATTTCTCAGTTTAGAACTGATGAGTGAAACTTTTCTTTTGCTCGAGACCCACTTATGTAACTGTTACGCTACTGTTCAAATTGAGACAGCAGATTCGTTAACTATTATAAACCACTTATTATCATTACAGCAACTTATTTTCTAAAAACAATGTAAAGGTAATAAAAACTGAACCTGCCTGCTGTCCCAAATCTAATTATCTATAACAGAAGATTTGTAAATTATAGAATAGAAATGAAGAAATAAAAACCCTAGGCAGTTAAAAGAAATTATTCTTCACTATGTTTATCTACAGACTTATGGCATAGAACATGTACAAATTACAATACAAATGTATTCCAAAAAAAATTAAAAATTTAAAAACCTGCATAACTGTGGAAATCATTCCTTACTGAAAGCATTTTCCTGAATAACATGTAGTATATACACGGGAGGAGATTACAGAAGAAAGTTTTTACTTTCTCGTATACGAAGTATACAAAGAGAAATTATTGTAATCGTCAAAAAATTCGAACTCGAGATTTTGACAAATCAACACGTTTCAGACCTCCCTGAGTCCGAAAAACGCGATTTTGGAATTATGTCTGTCTGTGTGCTATGAACACGATAACTCGAAAACTATTAGAGCTCCGGGGATGAAATTTGGTATGTGGTCTTTAAACATAATTTGTAGGTTTCTATCAAATTTTAGACAAAATCCGTCAACGGAAAGTCTGTCTGTCTGTATGTCCGAAGTCATGTGAACACCATAACTCAAAAACTTGAATAGCTAGATGGATAAAATTTAATACACAGTTTTATCATCATGAATGTAGGTCCGTATAAAATGTTGGGCCAAATCCGTCAAAGGGTTGACTGTCTGTCGGTCTGTATAATTTACTATTGAAACCAATCCATTATCTCCACGCGCATGCGTACTAGAAGCAATCTTCTGTGCAGGCGAAAAGAGCGAATTACGTCAGTTTGTCCTTGAGACGGCAAGAGTGAAACCTAGCAGTGTGCGATAGATATGCTTTTTAATCGGCAGGCATCGCTTTGAATTTGATTCTTTACCTAGATATTTCTCAATCACTATAATGAAAAACCTTCTGATAGTCATTGGATTCTGGATAACAGTAGGTTCGAATTCTTTTAGCCACGTGGGGGAAGGAGAAACGGCATCTTTTCGGGAAAGTATACGAGAAAGTTTAGGGGAGAACACTCCCGCTGGTTTAAAACATTCTCCCAAATACAGCAGATGATCTCAAAAAAGTAAGAAGGAAATTGCTTGAAAAAACTGACTATGATGGCAGGTGTTCATTTTTTATGCCCACTCTCATTAAATCCATCTGTTAATGCCCTTGCAATGTAAAAATAGAATTACTTTGTGAATACATGTCATCGTAAGCTGCAGATAGCATTAGTAATATTACAATGTTTGTAAACATCTATTTGAATTTTGTCTGTCATTCAGCTCTGAGCGCTGTTAGCAATTCACAAACCAAGTAATTGTAATTTCATTGACACCAATATACAGGGTGTCCCAAAAAAGTGAAACAAGTATTTATTTCCTTGAATATCGCACCTAGACATATACTTCCAATTACAAAGTATCATCAAATAAAGTAGGAATTTGTGCGAAAACACTTTGGCCTCTGTGGAAACTGAAAATAAATAGTTAAGAAAATTAACTTTTTGTACGTCCCCCATGGAGCAAAAGTGTCAATCAAAATTCAATGTCCTCTTACACTCATATATACATTAAACATTACATTACATTTATAAATAAAACGCTTATGTAGACGCAAAATCGGACTGAATTTCATAATCACCGTTTGGCAACAGCTCGCAACTTTGTTTTGTTTACAATCGATTCGGCGAATTTAGTTTGATTTGATCTGAGACAACGAAATTTTTCAAAATGAGTTTAAGTCGGGCAGTTTCAATTATAAATCGAAATCGTCAAAAAAGAGAACTGTTGAACAACTGAAACTGTTGAATCTTTCCTAAGACGATCCAATTGGAATGATCAAAATAGAGTCAAACGTTTCTGTGTTCGGAACGAAGTTTCCGATCATTATTTCTGTGGGGAAAAGAAAGCATTTTTGAAATTTTGGTGTCAAAAGCAAGAATTTTAGAAATTATTATAAAAATTTGAAAAAAGGCTATTTTCTTAATTCTATAAAGGTAAAAGAAAATAATTATTATGGGTTATAATTTTGAATAGTGAATCTGAACATATTTAAAGACATTTGTCAGTTTAAAGTGTCCTTCTTAAGCTGAAAGTTTGTGAAATGGGTTAACTCATCTTCCGAAAACTCAAATTTTCTGAGGTTTTAACATATAAATATCTACCCAGCGAGAAAAGTTATATCTTTCTTGGCTAAATAATTATTACAGAGAGTGTGCATATATTCATCGAAGCTTTCCTGAGCAGCAATTCATTGAGAAGTGTGAATATTTAGAAGTTTGTTGGAATGAAGTTAGGGCTAATGAAACTGTTGAAAAAGCATTCAATTGTGTGTACCAAGAAGTTTTAAGTGGCTGATTTCTGATTGATGAAAATAATTTTAATTTGTAAACATCTTATCATACATTTTAGCATTGAAATTTCTTTCTAACATTTACATATATATGGTATAAAGGTAAAATTTTAATTTTATAAATTGATTATTTAGTTTTTAGTAATTGAAAGTTTAGTTTTAGTTTTTTAAAAAGAATTTAGTTAGAACTTCACGTTATTCAAATAATTTAAATTTACTTTTAGTAATTAATATATTTATAATTTCCTATTACTAGCGGGCACACACAACTGTACAGCGAGCGAAGCGAGCTGTGATCACGTAGTGATCCCAAAAGAATCACAACGTAATTCTTGGGGGTTGACGAGCGGGGCGAGTAGGCGGTGTAACCCCCTAGTTTGTCAATATTGTTGTCAAGATACATTAAACAATTTGGCCTTTCTATTGCATTACCAAGGCACCAACATTAAAAGAAATCATGTAATTAAATGGCGGTAGGATTCCTTATATAAGTATCGTTTTCAACGAATTGCTCATTCCTTAAAGCATTTCTAAGTTTAAAATTACATTTCATGGTTTGGCAGTTAAATTTTAACATAAATTTTTGTCATGCATTTTAAAACGGCTTAGATTTTGTTCCAAACGCACCGAAAAATTATATCGGTATGCAAACTTTTAATGGATTTTTTATTTCATCTGCAGCTATATACGACTTTAAAAGATTAATTAAAGCCAATTTCATTCCCCCCCCCAAAAAAAAATTGCATTTTAATATAATAAGCCCGCTATCTTTGTATTAAAGGAAAATGAAAGTAAAATAAATATAATTTCTTGCCTACCTACCTTTGGAACAGAATAAAGCATTTTTAATATTCTAAGACGTAATCTAAGATACTTCTCCTTAAAGCAAAATGATAAAAAAATTATAAAAAATCGGAAATTCTTGGCAAAATTGTTATTTAATACAAGGAAGAGGAATGCTTGATTCTTTTGCTTAAATGGACAAAAAATTTAAATAAAAGAGTTTAATAGTGTAAAAATTTAAGTTCGTTGTCGCCAAAATATTTTCTGAAAATTTGGAAGAAACTATAAAATGATTGAAAATTTACATTACTTGCAAAAATGTTCACTTAAAAACTCAGATATTAGATCCATCGAGGAATTGAATTTAAGTTTAAAAATAATTAAAAACTAATTAACATAAAACTAACTTTAATGGAAATTGAAACACATATTATATCTCTCTAAATCAAATACTCACACCTTATGGAAGCAAACAAGTTTGTTGAAACGTTACGAATAGCTTTTCCCATTTGTAAGGAAGGTTTTCCCCTTAAATAAGGAAATAATTCTAATTAGCGTAAACTTCGAAGGAAAAAATATGAGAAATATCAAGATTGGTTTGCGTACATCAGTAACAGTGATAGGCACTTCTGCTCAGTCTCAATTGCTCTTAAGAAATATAGCTTATCATGATTTAATTTAATACATATATTATTTCTCAGTTTAGAACTGATGAGTGAAACTTTTGTTTTTCTCGAGATCCACTTATGTAACTGTTACGCTATTATTCAAACTGAGACAGCAGTTTCGTTAACTATTATAAACCACTTATTATCATTACAGCAACTTCTTTTCTAAAAATAATGTAAAGGTAATAAAAACTGAACCTGCCTGCCGTCCCGGATCTAATGATCTATAACTACGCTTGCCAGATTTCGGAAATGTTCAACCTGGACACATTCAAGGGTACACACCATTGGAGGGTTTTTAGAGTGTTTTAGAGGATAATTTATTCTCAATGCTATAAACTAATGAATAAATGGTTACTGATTAGGAACCTAAACCAGGGGTAATAATAAATGACACAAGCATATAAATTTAAACATTTTATTTCTTTCATATTAATATTTATAAGTTAGAAGAAACACTTTGAATGAGGAATAAAAATTTGAACAATATTTACGTATACGTTTTATTGGCTAGGACTTTTTTTAGAAAGTCTATTTTGTTTTTAATCTTGTAAAACTCTTCACAAGCTAATCCGATATTAATTGTACATGTCGTCAAGCCTTTAACCGTAGATTCCTTCATCAAACCCCTATCATCAGTCCATGCGTTGTTCATCAAAGAAAATACTCTCTCAACTGGTGCTGATGTCCCAGGTAAGAAGAAGGCATACTCAACAATCTTGATCAGATTGGAGGTTGCTAAGTGATTCTCCTTGAAGTGACCAAATAGCCTGAGCCATTTTTCTTCACTTGAAATAATCACATCTCTGGTAGTCTCTTCTTGCTTCCACTGTTCCCAATTTGACTGCAAATACTCCTTAGCAAGCACAACTTCGTCAAACAGCTGATCATTGTTTATTTTCATATCGGGTACATCAAGAAGACTGCTATTAATAATTTCAGCAGAAGTTTCGGCGTTTTCCCAATCAACAGCATTTGGTCAGATTGGCCCATGAAAATTGTTCAGCGTTTTCAAAACTATTCTCCAGAGCCATCAAATTCTTCTTTCACACTGTTACGGACTTGCTCATCTAGATTTCTGTAGATGTTCTTTGCGCCCATAGGGATAAAGTTTGAAGCCTTTCTTTCTGTAAGGTTTCTTTTGAGAGCTTTGTGAGCTTCAGCAACCTCAAAAGCTGTAGTGTTATCTTTTTCCATTCCCATGATGGCCTTGTTAAACAGTGCAAGCTGTCCGTGGACAAACCACAAGTAGAGCTCGCCCGTTGAATCAGTAAACAAATTTTTTATTGTTGATGGGCACATTTCTTGGTCTAAAAAAACGCTTTCAGACCTTCAAAAATCTGTAAAATTCTTTCCAGCGCGGGCATCGTTGATGGAAACCGGGTGTACCCGTGTTGAATGAGTTTACGGTACTGTATCTCGGCATATTCACAAAATTCTTTTACTTTAGTTACACGGACTGTGTATATGTGGAAGTATTTATAAATCTACACCAGTAAGGCCTATCTCTATCGCAAGCGGCTAGCGCCGAGGTGGGCGAGTCCAATCTTATTGCACACGAGGGAGAGTAGCGTCCAGCGAAATCTCTTCTGGCGCTAAAGCTACACCCCTTAGTGCCCAATATTGGACTTGCCCGGAGAGCCTCTCGCATCGCGCATGGTCAGGATTGGCGAGACAAGAAGATACGATGACAATATTATTTATTAGCAGATCATCATTCTTCTATAGTTTTCACTTTTCATACAGTACAGTGAAATAACTGACAAAGTAATTATCCTAAATAATCCTTCACAGTTAATTATTTTTAGACTTTTTTGGTCATCTATAATCAAATTTAATTTTTACCGGGACGTGAAGTAAACCGGCCGGGACACCGGGATTTTGTCTGAAAACCGGGACTGTCCGGTCAAACCGGGACGTCTGGCAAGCCTATCTATAACCGAAGATTTGTAAATTATAGAATAGAAATGAAGAAATAAAAACCCTAGTCAGTTAAAAGAAATTATTCTTCACTATGTCTATCTACAGACTTATGGCATAGAACATATACAAATTACAATACAAATGTATACTGAAAAAAATTAAATATTTAAAAACCTGCATAACCGTGAAAATCATTCTTTACTGAATGCATTTTTCTGAATAACATGTAGTATATACACGGGAGGAGATTACAGAAGAAAGTTTTTTAAAACATTCTCCCAAATACAGCAGATGATCTCAAAAAAAGTAAGAAGGAAATTGCTTGAAAAAACTGACTGTGATGGCAGGTGTTCATTTTTTATGCCCGCTCTCATCAAATCCATCTGTTAATGCCCCTGCAATGTAAAAATAGAATTACTTTGTGAATACATGTCATCGTAAGCTGCAGATAGCATTAGTAATATTACAATGTTTGTAAACATCTATTTGAATTTTGTCTGTCATCCAGCTCTGAGAGCTGTTAGTAATTCACAAACCAAGTAATTGTAATTGCATTGACACCAATATACAGGGTGTCCCAAAAAAGTGAAACAAGCATTTATTTCCTAAAATATCGCACCTAGACATATATTGACAATTACAAAGTATCACCAAATAAAGTAGGAATTTGTATGAAAACACTCTGGCTCCTGTGGAAATTGAAAATAAATAGTTAAGAAAATTAACTTTTGATGCGTCTTCCATGGAGCAAAAGTGTCAATCAACATTCAATACCCTCCTACACTCATATATGTATAAACTAAGTTTCACGATTCTATCCGAAAAACTTGCAGATATATATAAATTTTTAAATTTAAAAGGGTAACTCACAAATTTATATGTAGATTTTTATTGTGTCTGAAGGTTAAGCTCTTCGAAAAAAACTGCATAATTTATACAGCGAAATAGAGAAAACTGTGTATTTAGTATCTCCAGGTCAGGGCGGTATTTACACATTTCAGTGCCCTAGGTCAAAGTATATTTAGGGCCGGGTTACTAAATACGCAACTGCCTATGGGACCCGAGATTATTATTTTCAGTGCTTTCATTTGATTTATAAGAACTGTGTACTCGGACTCTTCAGTCGAAAGCAAGTCTCTACAAGAAACTGTCCCTCAGAGCCAAACAAACATCCCTGAAAAACTTCTGCACGCAGCCGAAAGATCCATACGGAATCCCTTATAAAGCCATAGTTAAAGACAATCCCCCATCAGACCTTTTCAAGATTATAGACCAGCCGGAAGAAGGCGACTTCCAGTCCTTCGCAAACAGAATTCTTCAAAAGCTCTACCCAAAAATCCCTATCCCCTGCCAACGCCAGTCTCAGAAACTAACCGCCAAAGAAGAAGCCTTTACCAAAACGAATTAGCCCGGATCATGAAAAAAGTTCCAATTAAAAAAGCATCTGGGTATGACGGAATAGACCTTATTATACTCAAAACCATCCTCAGAACACACCCAGAGATCCTCATCACATTTTACAACAAATGTCTGTCACTCCAATGCTTCTCCTACCCACTGAAGACTGGAGTTATAGTCCTCTTCTTAAAAAAAGAAAAAACAAATCGGACATTAAATCCTACCGTCTAGTCTCCCTCCTTCCAACTTCGGGCAAAATACTGGAGAAATTGCTTTTGCAACGACTCACCCACCACCTCAGAAAAATAACCTTCAACATTATAACCAGTACGGCTTCAGTACCAATAGATCTACTGAAGAAGCAATCCTTGACCTCCTCGATAAGATAAATGCAGCGAAAAACAGCAAGCAACATGCTTTGATGATCTCCTTGAACATCAAACGGGCATTTGACCTCTTGCAATATACCTCGATAAAAAACAGCCTCGACAACCTGAAGTACCATAGCAACACCCTCGAAACTCTTATAGATATTCTTTCCAATAGGAAAGTGGCAATAAATACCTCACAAGACCCAGCAGCATGGAATCAGCAACAAGGATGTCCCCAAGGCTCCTGCACAGGTTCAGTTTTGTGGAACCTGGTGGTCGATGAAGTGCTCCGGCAAGATTGGCCCCAAGGGGTGCACCTGCAGGCATTTGCAGGTCTGACTTCGTCTTTTTGGTCAACGCCGGGACAAAACAGGAAAAGCCAAAAATCTGGCAAATAAAGCATTACAAACCTTCAAGACATGGACCGACAAGCACAAACACTTTCACTGGAAAAAACTAATTATCTCCATATGAACAAGAATAGATCAGGACCAATATGGTACTCAGGAATTAAATGGGGACAAAACAACATAAAAAGAGCCTCAGTAATAAAATATTTGGGAGTTATTAATCGATGATAAGCTTGACTTCGCGACACACATTTCAGCAATAAAGAACAAGTCCTTAATCCTTCACCAAGAGCTCAAGAATGTAGCCAGAACAAGCTTAGGACTCAGTGAAAACATCAGAAGATAGCTGTATCTAATTGTGGTGCAAAAGGTCATTCTATATGCCTCAGAAGCATGGGCCAACAACATCACTGTCAGACAAGAGAAATTCCTGTCTTCTATCCAAAGAAAGTTTCTGCTCAGTATCACAGGGGCGTACGACACCACCCCAACGGCGGCTTTGCAGGTCATAGAAGGTCTAATGCCTCTTCACATTAAAGCCAAAATGCAATCAACACTGGTAAGGGTAGGCCGCCTGGGTAGAAATTGCGATTAAGAAGGTATCCACTTTGACCATGAAAGCTATGAGCGGCCATCACCACCACCAATAATAGGCCCTGCACTTTTTAGGCTGGAAGATAGAATCTCACATGGGGGACAAGGTCCTTCCAACAGAACGCCAATTGAAGTATACACAGATGGCTCAAAGACAAACAAGCAAATGGGAAGTGCTTTCTGTGCGATTGCAAAAGAAGCCATCACTAAAACCTGGAAGGCCAAACTCAGCCCAGCCAATACTGTGTTTCAAGCAGAAATGCTAGCCCTCCAAGCAGCCATCGAGTGGGCCAACACTGCAAACGAAGAAGTCAACATCTGGAACGACAGCGAGTCCAGTCTCCAAGCTCTTAAATCCTTTTATGTAACGAGCAAAATCATTCAAGAGGCACAAATGACCCTTCTAGGAAATGCCAAAATCAGGCTCGGCTGGATTAAAGCACACATAGGCATAAAAGGCAATGAAATAGCAGATACCCTTGCGAAGGAGGCAACCACGGATGGAATACCAGCCAGCCTTCCATTCCCAAAAAGTTACCTAAAGAACCAATTACAACAGCCCTCCCTCTCGCGTTGGCAAGTTGAGTGGGATAATGGTGAGACTGGCATATCGGTTTACAGCATCATACCGAAAATATC
>BGPR01013983.1:0-40312 GCA_013235015.1 Araneus ventricosus | reverse complement strand
GCTTTTTCCTTTTTCGCTTCCTTGGTCGAAGATTGTCCAGTGCCTACGTGCAGGAGGTCAGTTACAGGTCACTTTCTCACCACATTACGAGCGGGGGAGGCTATAAGGTCACTCTGAAATAGCGCCTGACAACAAGCTTGTCCAATCAGGCGTTGTTTTTTTTCGGTGACGCAAGGCCGGAGTGTGAAGAGGGGCCTTGATCCCTTCACTTGAAGAAGGATTATTCGAGAATCGAGACGCGCGGCTAGATGATTTTTTTGGAAAAAAAGAAAAAAGTGGTGCTCATCCTTCGTTCCGGTGCGGACTTTTCGAATTACATCTGCTGAGTTGTTTTGCCCAAAATGAGGAGTATGTGAATGCCCGTTCGGGTAATGTTCCCCCGTCTGGAAAAAAAAGGAGGAGCGGACTAGCATGATGTATAAAGATTCATGAAGGAGGAAACCAAACAGATAATAATTCTTTAATTTATCAAGATACTTTTTTTTTACGTATTTCATGGCATCCAATTTTTGCATCCAATTCTCACCCCCTTTACATAAGAAAAACTAGAGAGGAACTTAAGGACTATTTCAATAAGATTTCTCCGACTTTTTGAGTTTCTAGTTTAATGCAATATGTGTGTGTGTGTGTGTTTTTCTCGCGAATGTTGATCAACATTTTTAGTTTAAGAAAAGGGGCCCCCTAATAATATCTTGATAATATGTAGTCTAGAAATTAAGTTAATGTCAATTATTATTTTTGTGTATTAATATAAATAAATCTTTTAGTTGTCTTTTTCAGGAGTAATTCCTTTTTGCATTCATGTCTGACGTTGTTAACTTTTCCTTTTGTTTTTTTATTTTTAGTAAAAAGGATACTTGAAATATATACGGATAAATTAATTTAGCAAAAATGCAATTTTTTAATCTAATGAACTGCATTTTTATATATCTAAGTGTTTATACATTATATTATGTAATATCAAGATAACAATTTATGTTTTTAAATATCAAGTTAACAATTTAACAATTATATATATTTAAGTGTTTCAATCCATCAAGTAAACAACTTAACTATTTAGGTATATATGATATTGTATTATGGATAATAACAATTTATATGTTTAAGTAATAAATTCATCAAGTAAGCCCCATAACAATTTATGCTTTTATATAACAATTTATAGAGTAAACCATATAACATCAAGCTTAAAAGTTTTGGCTTAATTTTAAAAAACAAATGTCAAGATTGAATCTTTTTCTCACTCGTGCCTTAATTCGATTAGCATAAAAATATATTCTTTTCAATATAGTAATTTATTTTTTATTGATAACATTAATTAAGTTTATATTATATGTCACCTTTCCGATGTGTCATGAAATTTTCTTATGTGAAAATTATTCTAATTAGAGAAATAGGCTTTATTTTAGTGTTTCAAGATTTAATCATTTTCTCAAGCTTAAAAAGTCAGAATTATTTTAACAAACGAATGCTTGAAAATTCACTGCCTTCTATCTCTAATTTTAATTCCTTTACCATAGATCAAGGTATTATCAAATATATAATTTTCCTTCAATAATATTGACTTTCGATCTACATGTTTTGCTATATGTCTATTTTATCCATAAAGAGTTGTAATTTTCTTCAAATATAAGATTAACGATAAAGGATTGCATTATACCCCGTGTTGATGCTTACCTGTTTTCACCTCAGTAATTATGTCATGTCAGTAATTATTTTATCTTAAAAATAATCCATTTTTCCATTTCTTAAGGCAATGTTGAAAAATGTTATTTCTTAAAATGAAGTCAATTTCTCTAACTCAAAAAAAGTTTTCTCTCCCAGTAGCGAACTTTAAAATAGTTTCGCATTTTTTTATTCTTGAAAGTGATAGAAAATCAAAATTTCAAGTTTATCGTTAATATTATATTTGAAGCAAATCACAGTTTTTGCAACTCTTTATGGACAAAATATGCATTTAGCAAAAAATTTTCTTTGGTGGTTAATATTATTGAAGGAAAATAATATATTTCATAGAACCTTGATCTATTGTAAAGTAATTAAAATTAGAGATAGAAGAAAGAGAAGTTTCAAGCAGCATTCGTTTGTCAAAATAACTCCGATATTTTTAAGTTTAAGAAAATGGTTCAAGTTCCAAACGGTAAAATAAAATCTATTTTTCTAACTTGGATCAATTTTAACATAAAGCAGTCAACTTTGAAATAGTTTTGTCTTATGATATTTTCGCAGCTGTTAGAAAAACGAAATTTCGAGCTTAGTGAAGGTGTGTGGATGGGAATATATTCAAGAGAATTTACTAAGGTTAATTTTGCATCAAAACGATTAATTTCCTGGCATGAAAGTTAGCTTTGAAAATTCATAACAAATTCTTTTTTCTATAATTTTCTTTGAAGACTTGTAGAAAAATAAATTTAATGAATGTTATTAATAAAAATAAATTGATATATTCAAAAGAATCTATTTTATACAAACTGAGTTAAGGCATGAGTGAGAAAAAGAGTCAATCGAGACATTTATTTTTTAAGATAAAACCAATACTTTTAAGCTTAAGAAAATAATTAAACCCTGAAACGTTAGCATGAACTCCATTTCTTAAACTTCAAGCAATTTTTCACCCAAGGCAGCCAACTTTAAAATGGTTTCTTGTTTTTTATTCCTGAAACTGATAGAAAATCAAACTTTCAAGTTTAATTTCAACAAATTTCGTTATGCAAGAAAAAAATCATTCGTTTCCGTCATTGGAAGAAATGTGTCCAAAAATCAAAGTGAATTTCAGTCATGTAAGAAACATTAGTCAGAGCTAACCAATTTGAAGGAAAAAATGTAAAATAAAATAAGTTTTAAAGAAATAAGAAATAAAGAAGAAATTCGAAATAAATCTAAGTCGCTAAAGGCAGAAATTACTCGAAATTTCTTTTAAATATCGAAATAAAGATATGTTTCATCAGTTCGTTTCTTTATCAAGAGATTCGGTCTTAAAATGGTGCCATGGAAGTGTAAGCAAAAATCAGACGAAAATGTTTGGTTAGTGGAATGTTTCAGGCAGGATTAGAATTAACTATGATGAGAATATTCGAATAATTTTTAAATTTTTAAGATAAAATAATATGTGATGTATCGATGCATTCGTGAGCGTGAGGTTTAATGTAATCTTTTCAATCTTTTATTTGAAGTTGCTCTTAAAGAGTCCATGGAAATCTTTATGGATAAAATATGTGTTTAAGAGAAAACGTGAACTCGAATGGTTTTTGTTGTTGCTGTTATTGTAAACATTTATCTTTGTTTAGGGAAACTTGATGTGGAATATAGTAAATTTTAAAAAAATGTTAAAAGAAAGTCAGTCCTTAAAATATATTTTCATCGTGAAACGTAGAAACGAAATCTATTTCTCTGACTTTGAACAATTATGGTTTTTATATTTTAGAAGGGAAAAAAATGGATAAGATTTTAAAATTTTCCTTGAACCTGGTCAAAAGTTAGTTGGGAAAGTACAAGTTCCAACAAGATTGTAAGTTTAAATCCATTTCGTTATATTCTCTTCAGAATCCGGGAAAAATCTATGTATTTTTATTTTAGAAAAAGGAAGGAATGGATAAGATTTTTTAAAATTTTTCATAAAGATGATTAAAAATTTGTTCGGTAATCTAAATAATAATAATAAAAATAGCAAGAATATAATTAATGAAAATGAGCAATTAGCTGGTGAATTAAAATAAGATTGAAAGATCAATTCGCGATAGTTTTGTTTAAAAGTAGAGAAAAATTTAAGTCCCTAAAAAACTGCAAAACGTTCGGAAATATTTTTCCAAGCCTGATAAGAAGGATCAGCAAACTTTTTTATGTTTAAGAAGAGAGAAAAATGCATGAGTTCTAAAATTTTCCTTAAAGCTGATTAAAAATTCATTCGCTAAGAAGATACTTCCAATTACAAATTTACTGAGGATAGCCATAGGATTGATACCAATAATAAAACCGTTGACGTGTAACATTTTGAAACATAAAGACGAATATTCTTCTATTTTTGGCATGAAATACAATTCTTGCACCAAGAAACATAGCCTTTGTGTAGTGACTTCCAAATGTATCTATGCTTCACTGCGTCAATAGTTGCTTTTTGACCAGAGTGTGCCGGTTCGTGTATACTATGAAATATTGTGAGAGGAAGGTTTTCTTATATTACAACCCACGCGAGACATGTTGTCTGCTCCAGGCACTGATTTTCTTTCGGATCTGTCTGTTTAGATTGGTTGCAATCTGAAGGCAATTTCGAATCCACGGTCCTCATAAGGCTTTGGTTTTTAGCCGCTGACTCAGAAATCACAAGGATGCTCGATTAAGTGAATATTGCTGTTGCTTTGACTATGTGGGCGTGCACGTTGGGTTACTTGATTACTTGGCGTGAGTGTTGGCTGTTTCTGTCCACACTTGGCGAGAAAAAAGTAACTCATCCTGTGCCTTGAACACATGAAACATTGGCGGTTTGCATCGGGCGATGAGGGATTTAAGAACGGCTTGGCAAACAGGGTTAAAAAGGGAGCAATAAATTGGAAAAGGAGACAGATTTAGAGAGGTGGAAGAGAAGTGTTTTTGGAGAAGATTCTACGGATGTGTGGCAGCATCGAATGCAAACAATCGGCGTTTTTTTATTTTTAGAAAGGAAGGCGTCCAAGGCTGACTGCTCAACTACGCAGCAGGTGATGTGCAAATGCTAAAACCTTAGCATGCGAGCTTAAAGTTTTTGAGATGTAAAGCCAGCCAGTGAGGTCTACCTGTTCTGGAGGTGCGTCTCAATAACAGGAAGGAAAGAGCTTAAGAAATGTGAATGACCGTATCTTCGCCTGCTGTCTCCGAGATGCTAAAAGCAACACTTCCGTGTGGGCAGGTGAGCAACCTGTACATTCTGCTGGTTCTGTGCTAATATTCCGATCACCGACGTTATTTACAAGCGGACGAACTGCTAAGATTCCGGCCTCTAAAAATCAAGAACCTCAACCGAATCTCATGCGAACTCCGACGTGCCTGATGTCCCGACGTGGCTTAGGTGTAGTGAATCCCAATGGATTGCAACGACGCAAGAGGAGAAGTTACTTCCTAGTCCATTTGATCTGAAAAGATTCTTGATGAAGGAGTTCGTGTTTGTGTACTGCAGCTCAAATGTGAGATAATGCCATCTGCCTACGGAAATCAAGAGAGGATCCTGTACGGAAAGGCACCCACTCTGTCTGCCAAACTCATGTATGTGCCCCTGGTTAAAGCCCCAGCCCAGATATCCTACATTTCATTTACAGATAAGTGCACATTTTAAATTGGCAATATTTTGATATAATGTCAATGTAAATTAATCTTTAGCCTTGATGATCAATTTAAATTTGATGTGTGGATAGATTTCATTTTTGAAAGTTAAAGACAAAAAGGGGGTGTTGGTTCAAATTAGGTTTTGTGTATTTCTGGTTCATGTGTGGTAGTCATTTAGAAATTGAAATTAAATTAATGCTATGTAATTAATCAATGTCATCAGATCTAAGACTAAATCATCCAATAAATAATGCTGCGAAGTATTTTGAAGTTTAAAGTTGCGTAAATTTGAGTAAATTTTAACTGTGTAATGCTGGCGTGAATTGTATGCTAAAGAAATTCACCCACACGAGTGTTTGTAATTGAAATTATTTAAAGATTTAATGTAACTACACTCGGATTTTATCTTTTCAGATATTAAGTAGACGACAAAAAGATGAATTTTGAGTAAATTTCCAACCCTATCTTAGCATAGAATTAGGTAGATAGTTGTCGGATTGAAAGCATTGATTGGAATTATTGCATTGAAAATTAAGGTTTTGACAAATTAATCTTAACCGCTAATGCTCAAATTTTCCTAGCAGATGTAGTGCTGAGCATTACCTATTATTATTTTAAAATTTGATTTCATTTGTCTATAGGAAAATAGCATAGCAAACATCTTTTTCTGAACTTCATAACTGACTGCTGATAGTATCATCTGTTTTTCATATGTGTCAAATTTTTGGTTGGTATGGAATGATTCTTTCAGTGTGCGCTGGTATGTAAAATCTTACTAACTAGGGGATCCCCTTCATTAAGAAACATAAATTTATGAATTTTGAGTGTGTTGTTCTGAACACAGTGTGTATCTAGTATGGTTAACCAAGAGCATCGTGCAATGTAATATTCATATGAAATAATATGCAACACCTTACATTAACTTGATTATTCTACAAATCAACAATTTAGTTTTAAATATACAGTTTCTGTCACTCATTCAGGTTTAGCCTGTTTTCTTTCACATTTTTTCTTTCTAGAGGTTTTACAGGTTTGGAGCTAATCTAAATTGTTAGTGTAAATTTTGAGACCTGGGGTAATCATATGTTAAACTTTTACTGAACAAAACGCGGTATCTTAGAAATTTGAAGTTCATCTCTAGATGGGTCTATTGATTAAAAATAAGATTTCATGTCAGGAGACTGAAGTTTTATGCATATTATAATTGACCTAAATTTAATTGTTGCAAACTGATTTTGTATACTTACATTTTGGCTATGCGAAATTGATTTTTTTTATTCATTGATTTATATATATTGCTTTTAGGCCTTTAAAACCTGTGCTAATTGTAACTGACTCTTGATAGATTTGCTAAATAAATTATAAAACTTTTTGAAATTGCAACTTTTCATTCATTCTAAAATTTATTTCATTCTGTAACTCATACGAGATCAATAAAGTTTAAGATAAATGATATAACAAAAATATTTACACAACAATATTAAAACTGGTCCATTGTCATCTAGAAGAGAAAAGCGCACGAAATTTCAAAATTCCAGAACATTACTAATAAAATTTACCACAGATTGCGACTTTTTTTGTTTGATTAAAGTTAAAATCTTTAATCCTTCAATCATAACCAAGCAATCAAAAAATTACATATTAATGCGCAAAACATTTTATTTATATTTTCTGGAGTAAAATTTAGCCCATCTTAATAGAAGATTTGAATGAAATTTTAATAAAATTTGAATATCATCAAAATGAGTTATATAATGGTTGTTTGTATACTAAAAATAATTGTATTTCATTGGTGTACGTTGATGACATAGTTATTCTCAGCAGATTGCAAAGTGATCTTTAAACTTCAATTTTAAATATAAAAAGTAAATTAGGATCAGTAAGATACGCAGGGTGATTAGAAAAATCCGTGGCTAAACTTTAAGGTTAAGTCAGGTATACGATAAGAATCCAAAAACACATAGGAATATGTCTGCGCAAAAGCCATCTGGAGGCAGCAAATGGCATGAATCATAAAACCGCGCTGGCCAAAATGCCAACATTTTTCTGAATATTAATGATATTGAAATGGAAATTTTATATAACTTGCCCTATATATCTCGCTTTGAAGAAACATTACGCTATATTTCCCGCATGCGCAGTAAAAAATTATTTACTACAAATGCTTATATGTTCTTTTATTACCAATATATTTATTTGAAATTTTAATGCAATGCGTTTCTGCCAGATTGTCAAATATTTTGTAAGTTTTGTATTATTCCGAGGAAAAGTCTTCAAATTAAAAAAAAAACATACGAAACAATTTCGGATTTTATAAAGAAACCTTTATATCTTCCCAAATATTCGTGCTATTTTTATGAAAATGCATGCAAATATTGCGCTCAGATCACAAAAAAATTTATGAAAGTTGCAAACCTTTATCAGCTTTCTGTGAAGCTTGGTAAGTCAAAATCCCTTTTCGAATTCATCAATTTCTGGTCTGTCCGCTACAGGAACTCGTGACAGATTCTTCAGTGTAAATTGGGAGTTTAAACCCGTTCTTTATATGGTCAGTGTTCGAGGAAAATTTATCCAGCCTTTTGGGAGATATTTGAAAAAATTCAAAAGTTGATATTGTATTCCTCACCTAAATTTGGTCAGGCACAAGCGAGTGCATCCAACTGCTTCGAAGAAAGCTGATAATGCACATTTTTTTCGAATTTCTCCCGAAATGCTGTATGAATTTTCCTCCAACCTCGACCATATAAAGAATGGGTTTTAACTCCCAATTTACACTGAATATTCGGCCATGAGGGCGTATAGGTGACCGACCAAGTATTAATGTATTTGAAAAGTATTTTGGTTCACTCCGCTTCACAGAAAGCTGAAAATGTTGTTGCATGTTTTTTTTATTATAACTTGAAGAGTTTTCATGGAATTATACGAAACTTACACAAAATATTTGACATTATGCCAGAGAAGCATTTTTTTAAACTTTCAAATAAATGTATTGATAATAAAAGAAGATATAAGCATTTGTAGTAAATATTTTTTTACTGCGCATGCGGGAAATGTAGATTAATTTTTCTTTTACAACTTCGAAGCGAGATATATAGGGCAACTTATATAAAATTTCCAGTTCAATAATACCAGTAATATTCAGAAAGATATCGGCATTTTGTCCTGCGATGTTTTATGTTTAATGACATCTGCTCCCTCCAGACTGCTGTTGCGCACAAATGTTCCTATGTGATTTTGGATGCTTATCGTATGCCTGAATTAATCTTAAAGTTTGGCCACGAAGAAGAAGAAGAATCACCCTGTATAGTTGGTGTAAACATTGAGCAAATAGGGGATAGTATGCATTCGCATCAGAATACATATACAAATAAGCTTATCATTAAATTCAAAAATTTGCCTTAAAGGCGAGTTACATTTCCTTTGAAAGTAGGTTATATCTTGCCTGATAGGGTCAAAGAAAATGAGAGAGAGGAAATGGAAGTGATGATACAGATACCGTATAGAACTTTAATTGGATGTTTATATGTTTTTGAGAATAGCTACAGGCCGGACATTGCATTTCTATGAACACCATGTCACAATTTTGTAATGGATATACTTATCCTCAATGGACTATTGTTGCTGATATATTAAATTATGTATTTCAAACCATACACTATAAGATAAATTTATCTGAAATTGAGAATAATATGTTAACTATATATTCGGATTCTAGTTGGGGATGTAAGCAAATTGATACAAATTCTACTAATATATTATACTCTTTGGAAATGTGCCAATAACTTTGAAATCTCCGAAGCAAAAATGTATTTCTTTAAGCTCAATAGAATCTGAAATTATAGCTTTAACTGAGAAAGTAAAATTCGGTATTGGTATTCAGGAAATTTAAAGGATTGATTATCAAAGATAAAAAATGATAAAAGAAGACAGGAAATGTATGAAAAAGTAAGACAGATATAGGATGGGGCTTCACACAAATAGTTTTGGAAAGGAACAAAATTCGCTCATTAAATACTTTTTAAATGGCATAATGTGCGAAAACGAGTAACGATGCTTTCTGTCTTTGACCTTAGCCAGAACTGGATTTTCGGATTCTCCTGTTTGTTGCTTGCTCAACTTAGGCTCTTTTTTCAATTTCACTCAAGATTCGCCTTCGCGTCTTTGATTTTTTTTTTTTTCATTTCTCTTTTAGTTTGGAACTAACGTTCATGTTGCCTCAACGGGAACTTGGCTGGTTACTACGTATTCGATTTCTGTTAAAACCTTTTCACCCAAAAAGAGGCGCGTAAATTTCTAAATTATAATTCACTTCATTACGACTACAAGTTTAGACTATTTGAAGGTAAAGCAATTTTTTTTAAAATTATATTGTATTCTAATAATAATTTTATAGCACTGCTTGTTTCTGAGAAAATGAGCCGCCACTGCTGATATATAACCATGGATATAACATGGAAGGTTCCCAAGATGAACTATTTTTTTAAATACTTCAATTAATGTATTATGCCACTATTTTTTGGATTTAACGAGAGTTAAGAACTCCATTGTTATTTCCTGATTCCGCCCTGTAAATAACTTATTGAAATAAATATATTATTCCTGAAAAGTACATCGAAAGACTGGATGAAACAGCAGTGAGAGGTTATGGAATGTGGACTAAGTCAATAAATTTGTCTTCTTATATCTCTAACAATAGAAAAATAAAAAAAAAGAAAAAAGAAACAAGAAAAAATGTATATAAGAAACAGAAGTATTAAGCAATAATGATAACAATACACCTTTTTGCGCGCCCAAGCAGCAGTATCCAGTTATTGCATTAACATTTTTTTTACAATTAACAACTAATCACAATAGAATTAAACAACAAAAAAAATTCCCTAATGATTAAAATAGTTAAAAACTAATATAAGAAAAAATTAGAAAATAAAAGAAAATACAATCAGAATCGAAGAAATGGCAGAGAACTCGAATGACAAACTTTTTCAAAGAGCTACCCGCCATCAGAGTTCTAATATGGACAAATTTTTTGTCGAGAGTTAGACTACAAAGTCAAAATTATAACACATGTTGCCTGAATTTGTCCATTAACTGAAATATAAGAAATAATTCCTTCGTAAAAAAACAAGCATAATAAAATCCTTTATAAAAAATCCAACAGATACTAGAGAGTGTAAAATAATTTACCCTCAGCCGAGATAGAAGTAAGAAATGACGCCTACTATAAATACACGAGAGCAAAGGTAGAACAAATACTGGAGGCTAGCATACCTAGTTCCATCTATGTAGAAAGAATCAAACCAATTACCAGAAGGAAAAAAAAAGCTTTTCAAACTTTTTTAAATAAGCTATTAACATTAAAAAACTTATTTGGGTAACTGTTATCTTTTAAAATATTTTTTAAATTATCTAAAGCTTTAACAATAGTTGAGCGGTTATTACAAATGATTTTATTCTCCTAATTTGAAAAAAATGGAATTTTTCATAATTCTATTGTGAAGATTTGTCTGGAAATCACAAAGTGTTATATCTTTAAAATTATATATTTTTGAATTTGTAGTCTTAACCTCAGCAAAAAATTTGTCCTTATTAGAACTCCGACGGCGGATGGCTCTTTGAAGAAGTTCGTCATTCGAGTTCTCTTCCATTTTTTCAATTATGATTGTATTTTCTTTTATTTTCAAATTTTTCTTATATGTGTTTTTAATTTTTGGGGATGTGTTTTTAATATGTGGGAATTTTTTTGTTGTTTAATTCTATTGTGATTGGTTGGTTAATTGTAAAAAAAAATTGTTGATGCAATCACTGAATACTGCTGCGTTGGGCGCGCAAAAAGGTGTATTGTTATCATTATTGTTTAATAATTTTGTTTCTTATATACATTTTTTTCTTGTTTCTTTTTTAACGTTTTTTATTTTTCTATTGTTTGTATTTGTATTTAATTAGAATTTGCTGCATATGCGCCATACTGTATAATACAAAGAGTTTTAATTAATTTTGTAGTAATTTTTGATTTTAATATCTTTGTTAAATTTTATTAATTGTAACTGTCTTATATCTCTAAGTTTCACAGTACAAGCGTACAACTTTTTATGTGAATAGATGAATGTAAGAAAACATTTTATTAATTGACATTTTTGCACTACTGGGGCGTACAAAAATACAATTTTTGAAACTTTTTATTATCAGTCCCCTTAGAATTTTATGTATTTTCATACAAATTATTACCTTATTTGATTTGTACAGCTTTCTGAGCCGTACAGGTGTCTCAGACCGAGTGCACAGTGCAGTAAAAATAACTTACTTATAAATAAAACAGCATTTACGTATCATTGCTATAATTAAACACATACTAATATTTTTGAAAATAAGTCGTTGTACTAGAGCTACATGAAGTTGATTTAAAGCCTCGTTGTCACAGCGAGTAGGAGATTCCTATCAATTTTTATGCATATTATTTATGCTTCTTTGTTTACATATTTTATTATTTATTACCTTTTCTACCAAAATGAGTGTAGTGTGTATTTTCTGTAATTTGATACCCAAGATTCATGTCAAGCTTCACACACTTTGGATTTGGAAATTTAAAAAAAAAATGCTTTGGAACATCAGGGACCACACACAAATAATAGAAAATTATTCTATTAACAGTTGAAGTGTGTGGAATCATCGTCAGCTGTGTTGTTAGCTGTATTTGATTGTGTGATTACCCCGCCCTTTTGGTGATTTCATGTCTTGACCATGGACGAAGAAGCTGCTGCAGTATTTAAAGGCGATGTTCCACCTGATCCTTCTCTCAATTTTTGTTATCATTTCACTTCGCGCGGAGTCGTATGATGTAGTATTATAATTTATATTTTGAAACTTAACTGTTGTTTCATTAAATATGTTATTGTTCTAAATTGGCATTTTTATTCCTGTGTTGTTTTCAATGTGTCACCATGAAGTTAACTCTTCTAATGGAATTACGTCTAGTGACAAATATTATGTGAGGTGTGGTTCTGATTGTAGCTGGGACCTCAAACCATGGCCATAACTTTACATTTAATCAATCATACCCGGCACCAACTGCACCTTTTACCGCCGCATTGGTAAGTCCACAAATCTAAAGTTTTAACATATTGACATATTTTTTTACGTTTTGTATACATTGAACGAGCCCCTTAATCGTTTTTCTTGTACATGTCCTGTTAATTTGTACCGATTTACCTCAAATTTTATGTCTGGCGATTTTTTTTATTATGTAGAATCATTTGAAAAATTTAAAAAAGTGGTTGCCAATGCAAAATTTGAAAATGGTTGAAATATAATTAAGTAAATGGTCTCTTATGGCCGTCCATATATTTTTAAAGAAGACGTACTCCCAAATTGAATGGCATAATTTCCTTCTGTGCCTACGAATGATACGTTATAAAACGTTATTTATAGGTATAATCCATTCTCATATTTTGTACAATTTTGAGTTCTGGATAAAAGTGTACTATTTTAATATTTTTTAAATTTATTTATCAGTTAATGGGTAAACTTAATTAAATGTATTCCATATGGGTGGCTCCACCTGTTACTGAATTCTCGATAAAATTATATTATTAATTAAACTATTTTATTGTCTTCAATATGTAACTTATTTTGTTTGTCATAATGAAATATAATTTAATGACTAATATTCAAAAAATAAAAAATAATCTACCTTTCAGTGCATTAATAAAAGCGCGTTTTTAAAAACAGCTTTAAATCTTTTGAATTTAGAACATTTGCAATTATTAGAAGGAAATTAGAACAAAAGTTATTTTAAATATGTCTGTTATTAATTTGGATTTGGAAAAAGGAGAAAAATGAAGAAGATTCTGCATTTCACAGGCATAAATTTTTTTAAAAAGATATCCAAATTACAAATTATTGCACAAGTTGCTAACCCTGCCGCGAGGAGGAGAAGAAACGACCCGATTCGAACCCATGTTCCGCTGAACGAGAAAACAGTGCTCTAGCAGTATCAAACGGACTAGTGTTCGTGATTCACGAACGTCCTGTTCACGTTCTGTTACGAAGTTGTAAAAATGTTTCCCCGACACGGTAATCTTGACGCAAAACTTGACGACTTGGCGAGAAATCTGGCGCCCTAGACAACAAACTTGGCGACAGAATTGGCAACTTTGGCGACAAAAGGAAATTCCTAGAAAAATCCTGAACTGTCGTCCAATATCTA
This sequence comes from Araneus ventricosus, assembly GCA_013235015.1. Taxonomy (NCBI): domain Eukaryota; kingdom Metazoa; phylum Arthropoda; class Arachnida; order Araneae; family Araneidae; genus Araneus; species Araneus ventricosus. Next base: position 26,814 of record BGPR01013983.1, on the reverse strand, counting down.
CTGGAAACCAGTGATTTCATGAACCTTCTAGAGATTACATCACCTCTTACGTAATGACGTCACTTCCTGCGGAAAAAGTATAAGAGCAAGTTTTCAATCCAAGAGTAGCGAGCTGGACTTTGCTCAGCAAGCAAGCTGGTGAACTAAAAAAAGCATTTGATTGCTATTAAAAAGCACTATGTCTGAGATTTATTGGTGATCTCTGTTGAGGATTTTCACAAGTGCTGTTTTATTACTTATGCTACGTACCTTTTCCTCGAATATTTGTAAAATAAAGAGCTTTATTTTTTTTAAATCCCGCTTATAGGTCTGCATTTACGTACACCCACAGCACGAATTTGTGTCATTTGGTGTCAGGATTGGGAGTTTCCTGTGAATGACAGAGACCCGACCTTTGACCAGATATATGGATGAGAAATTCGAAGAGCTGTTCTCACTGATGGCCAGAATTGAAAAGAAAATGGAAGCTGGTCAAGAAGAAATGAAGCAAGAAATGCGATCCGCGCAAAACAGAATGGAGCAAGTTCAAGACGAAGTGATGAAAAGAAGAGATGAGATGAGAAAGAAGATTGATAAAGATGAGATGAGAACACTTGTCGAGAGTCAAGTTGAAGGAATTTCGAATCATATTGACGAATGCATAGAAAAAATAGAAGAGGAAGTTCAATGTGTGAAAGGAAAGATCGAGAAAGTAGAGAACGAAGTTCAAAGGAAGATCGAGAAAGTAGAGGAAAACGTTCAAAGGAAGACCGAGGAGGCAAAGGGTGAACTTCAAGGGAAGATCTGCAACCTCGAGAGGAGACTTAGTGAACTTGAGGAGAGGCCAAAGAATTTCCAGACAAGTCCAGAACTAATGTATTCCAGACCACCAGTCAAACCTTCGACAATTGATAGACAAAAATCATGGTCTGTTTGCAAGCCTGAGTTCGACGTTGTGAGCTCTACAAACGGATGTACGGAGTTTGTGAAAGTCAGTCAACTTGTGGCCTCTCTCTGAGAATCAGCGGCGGTGTTTCTTCAAGGAATACCAGCTGATAAGTTGACTGACCTAACGACCATCGAAGAAGCTCTGGATTCCAGATTTGGAGAAAGCCATCTCACCAATTTTACAGAACTGAGCTGAAGTCAAGGCGACAGAGGCCAGGAGAAAGTCTGCAAGTATTGACCGCCGATGTGGAGCGACTAATGAGTCCGGCCTACGCCGAGTGCCCTCTAGATGTTAGGAAAAGCCTAGCATCCCAGTGCTTTGTCGACGGCATTAGAGACGAAGGCACGCAAAATTTCACAAGATTGATGGACGCAAAAGATATGAAATCAGCTGTGGTACATAGTTTGAAATATGAGGCTGCGAAAAATCCCGACACGTATGATCAATAGAGATAGAGGATGACACTGAGAATAAAAATTTGATAAATTTGAATCTCCATTGAACAGGTTGGAAAAATTATTTGATAGTTGTGTTGCTGGGAAGAAGAACACACCTCGACGAAATCCGAATGTGACTTCCTGGAAGTGTAACAAAAAAGGGCACGTACAGAGGGAGTGCAGGGCAATTACTTCCAACCAGGAAAACTAGCATGCGGCTGTCTTTCGGGGCGAAGGATGCTTTTTCTGAATAAATCCCCTGAAAAAGAACTGAAAGTCTCCGCACTCAGCGGAAAGAAAAAATTTCTCTAATTAGATGTATCAATTTGTGGTTTCCAGTGTTTGATGTTGGTGGATACATGGCAAACGTCACTCTTTTAAAAACGGACTTGGCACAAAAATTGAGGGAACAACTTATTTCCATGGCTCGTAACATTTCTTTGAAGGCCGCTAATGTTGAAAAAGCAGAAATACTTGGCAAACTGGATGTATCCATTGAATGTGGATCAAGACAATTTCATCACAGAATCTACATAGCTGACATCAGCAATCCCTGTATTCTCGTCTTGGATTTTCTTCAAAAAGTTAACTTTATTGTAGGCCTTGAGAAGAACGAGATACGGACAGGAGAGGAAATTCCTCTGTTTTCAACCAGTGTACATTGTACAACATCCAATTTCGTGCACCGTATTGGCCAAAAAGAGAACTATAATACCAGCAAGATCAGAATGTCTTATCAGGAGTTCCTGAAGTTTCATGCCAGTTCCGATATGCCGTAACAAACTTTCCTAGCCAAGTCTCCCAGAAAAGTGTTCTTGTGGCGGCCACACTCGTTGATTTGGAAAGAGAGGCCATCCCCGTTAGAGTTCTGAATCTGAACAATAAACCTAAGATTCTGGACAAAGGAGCTGTTATTGTGACGTGTGAACCAGAGGTAGATATTGTGGTTCGTCCTCAGGAATCATCCGTTAATCTTAGGAAATCTTGAAGGACTTCATAAATATCAGCGAACTGCAGTAAGGAAGTTATTTAAAAACTTTCAGAACTTATTTTCAACCTGTGACGCTGATGTCGGCCGCTGCTACATAACACAAAATAAAATAAATACATAACATAACACCACAGCATACCCCCGAACTCGGCACCTGAACGGCTCCCTGTCGGTTGGATGAGTATGTGTGAAACTTTATAGAAAATCAAAAGAAAAAATACAACATTAGGATATAAAAACACTTGAAAGGGAACATAATTATACATGAACAAAGAAGAATAAAATAAAAATACTTTGAGGATTAAAATCCGAGTATAATATAAAATATTTACAAGAGGAGTTATCAAATTTGAGTGCAGTGAAAGGGTTGAATGTTTCATTTAGATACATTTTTTCATGCAGTTGCAGTTCCATGATTCGGGGATGATAGTGGTGTTCGATGCTACGATAAAGAAGAATCGAATAACGTATTACCACCGGTTATATTGAAAATTTTCGCAACTATCATAAAAATCGTGGGGCTGTTTTTGTTTTCGTTCCGTCTTGTTATTTATACTGAGGGATAGCTGGAATTTGTAACTCAAGGGTTGGCAGTGATGTAAAGGATGAATTTTCGAATGAATTACGGAAGAATTTGTGGTGGCTGGTTGTTGCTTTTAAGCTAGTGTGCTCTGCTGCTCAACTGGGAATTCTTCCAACTTCTGGTTCTAGGAGGTGAATCTTTGGAAGTATCTATTTCTAGGCAGGAGTATGTGACAGTGCTGTATTTTTTTACTTTTAATTAGGTCTTCGTTAGTCGTCAGGGATGTGATTAAATTATCTATATTTCGTCGTGAGAGTTTTCTGGATAGGGCGCTCTACCACCAATGGACTATGAATTGTGGGCTTGGTTCCTTGTGGTGATGATATAAGGTAAGTGGACATCTCTTTGCTTAGTGAAGGGGATTTCCTATTTCCCCACATCCGCAGTAGTCTGTAGAGTGGAGACAGAATCTCTTGAGGTAGCTGGGGAAGGGCCGATGGCCAGTGGTGAAGTGGATGCATTCTCTGGATCAGTGCAGCTGTTTGTTAGATATTTTCGGTATAATTCTGTAAACCGATCTGCCAGTCTCACCCTTATCCCGCTTAGCTCGCCAAATCGTACCCCATCTGTGTACACTTCAATTGGCGTTCTATTCGAAGGAACTTGTCCCCCATGTGAGATTCTATCTTCCAGGCTAAAAAGTGTAGGGCGTATTGTTGATGGTGCCGATGGCTGCTCATAGCTTTCATAGTCAAAGTGGATACCTTCGTAATCGCAATCTCTACCCAGGCGGCCTACCCTTAACAGTGTTGATTGCATTTTGGCTTTAATGTGAAGAGGCATTAGACCTTCTATGACCTGCAGAGCCGCCGTTGGGGTGGTGTTGTACGCCCCTGTGATATTAAGCAGAAACTTTCTTTGGATAGAAGACAGGAGTTTCTGTTGTCTGGCAGTGATGTTGTGGGCCCATGCTGCTGAGGCATAGAGAATGAACTTTTCCACGACCGCGTTAGATACAGATGTCTTCTGCTGTTTTTACTGAGACCCCAGCTTGTTCTAGCTACATTCCTGAGCCCTTGGCGAAGGATAAAGAACTTGTTCTTTATTGCTGATAGGTGAGCCGCGAAGTTAAACTTATCATCGATTAATACTCCCAAATATTTTAATACTAATTCTCTTTTTATGATGTTTTGTCCCCATTTAATTCCTGAGTACCATATTGGTCCTGATCTATTTTTATTCATATGGAGATAATTAGTTTTGTCCAGTGAAATTTCAAGTTTGTGCTTGTCTGTCCATGTCTTGAAGGTTTGTAATGCTTTATTGGCCAGATTTTTGACTTCCTGTTTCGACCCGGCGTTGATCAAAAAGACGAAATCATCTGCAAATGCCTGCAGGTGCACCCCTTGGGGCCAGTCTTGCCGGAGCACTTCGTCAGCCACCAGGTTCCAGAAAGCTGGTCTTGGACAGGAGCTTTGAGGGCAACCTTGTTGCTGATTCCATGTTGCTGAGCCTTGCGAGGTGTTTATTGAAACTTTCCTATTGGAAAGAATATCTGTAAGGATCTCGAGGGTATTGCTGTGGTACTTCAGGTTGTCGAGGCTGTTTTTAATCTAGGTGTATTGCAAGTGGTCGAATGCCCCTTTGATGTCCAAGGAGATCATCAAGGCATTTTGGTTGCTGTTCTTCGCTGAATTTATCTTATCGAGGAGGTCAAGTATTGCTTCTTCAGTAGATCTATTGGTTCTGAAGCCGTACTGGTTAGGATGTTGAAGGTTATTTCTTCTGAGGTGGTGGTTGAGTCTTTCCAAAAGCAATTTCTCCAGTATTTTGCCCGAGGTTGGAAGGAGGGAGACTGGGCAGTAGGATTTAATGTCCGATTTGTTTTTCCCTTTTTTTAGAAAAGGACTATAACTCCAGTCTTCAGTGGGTTAGGGAAGCATTGGAGTGACAGACATTTGTTGTAAAATGTGTTGAGAATCTCTGGGTGGGTTCTGAAGATGGTTTTGAGTACAATGAGGTCTATTCCGTCATAACCAAGTGCTTTTTTAATTGGAACTTTTTGCATGATGTGGGCAATTTCGTTTTTGGTAAAGGCTTCTTCTCTGGCTGTTTGGTTCTGAGGCTGCCGTTGGAAGGGCAATGTTTTCGAAGTGCATCTGTCCGAAAGAAAGCAAAAGTCCTCCAAACAAGCAACCGTTCTTCATTGACCAAAGAACTGAAAGAAAAATGTTCATTGGAAGTGCTGATGTTCCAGAAACTAAAAGGCTCAAGAAACGTCAAATGCGAAAGGAACAGAATAATATTCGTTCTACAAAATAGGGATCTTCTGCTTCTTCATCAAACTACAATTTAGTTGAGGATGAAGGAGAAACTGAAATAGAAGATGTGATGGGAGATGTATGGATTATTCAACTGATTATCTCCTTACTTCATTTCAACGAGTTGCCATTACGACACCTTTTTCAATAACTAGACGGCAAGTCTTCTGATCCCTCGTCTTACACTGGAGAAGTTAGACGAAATCTGAAAAAATGCGAGAAGCTGCCTCTTGTTGCTTTTAATAGTATTGAATGCGACTTACCAGGCATTGATACCACCAACTTAAGTTGTGATCAGAAATACTTATTAGACATTTTCACACAGCCGTTAGTTCTAGCGTTTGTTATACATATCTAGCTAAGCGTCAACCGGGCAAGTTGAATTTGGCCCGCTGGCTAACAACTGTAAATTGAAAAATTGAGGCTTTATATATCAACATCAGTCCCATAAAATGAGTTGATAACTTTGGTTGCATTCATTCTAAGAGTATACGCACCCTCATGGTTCTGAATAAAGGTTCATCATTCCATAAAGGATGGTGCTAGACACTTGGGGCATTTCGTCAGCTCATCTCGATACTTGCCTAAGAAGCATTGTGATATAATTGAACCAGTTATTTCTCGCAACGCTTACTTTGCGGCTCCAGAAAACATGGTTTTGGCAATGTAAACTGATAAGAGATGCCATATTAAAACTCTTGCAGCTCGACGAATTATCAAGGAAAGGAAAATTGCCCCAGATGTAAATTGTGTTCGTAGATTCGTTATTCCTGCTGTTAACTTTGGAGCTAAAGAATACGTAGATCTCATTGACTGGCAGGTGTGTTGTGTCACATCGCCTCCAGTTCTCAGAGCGATCAGTTCTCATGAACTTCTGAAGAGGATACACGACAATATGCCTGCCAATCGACGACAGTAGATAGAAATTGGGATTTCAGCCACATCAGGGTTCTAAGGTTCTGTGGGGCTCTCCCCTCCCCCACACCTCCCCCTCCATACCCTATCACTTCTCAGATAAGAAATTTTCAAGATAAGGAATTTTCAAGATAGCGATTCAAGATTACGACTTGAGATAAGGAATTAATTATTTTTTAGGACTTTGAAAATTTTTCGGGTGTTTTTAGGGACTTGGAGTTTTTAACATCCTTTTACTAACAATCTCTCTCTCTCGCAGATTTGCATCAATTATAACTTATCGTTAATTAAAATAAAGTCATTAAAAATAAACATAATAATTTAATACTTATAAATTATATCTAATATTTTTCACAAGATTAAGCCCAAGCCGCCAAGCACTTCCTGATATGGAATTAATTATTTTTTCTATCTTTCTTTCGAACTTTGAAAAATTTTGGAAATGGTTTTAGGGACTTAGATTTTTCAACATCCTTTTACAATTAATCTCTCTCATAGATTTGTGTCAATCATTATTTATCGTTAATTAAAATACAGAAATTAAAACTTAAAAATTAAAATACAGCATTTAAGCATAAGAATTTAAAATTAAACAATTTTCAGTCCCTACTTAACATTAATTAAAATAAAGCAATTATACATGAAAATTAAAAACTTCAAAATTAATTAGCAGGATCAAGCCCAAATCACCCGATGCATCTTAAGGACACATCGCCTCAATCCAGTTTTCTCATACGATAATTAAACAATTTTCAATCATTACTTAACATTAATTAAAAGTTATGTTAATTATTTAATATGCTAATATTTAATTAATCCATTTAAACATATTTCTTTCGGACTTTTAAAATATTTCAAACGTTTTTCCCATCATTGAGACTTAGAATGTTCTCGGCTGTTTGAACAAAAATTTCTCGAATTGATCTTACAATCTTATTTTATTTTTATTTTCATTTTTTTTCGTCGTGCGAATTTTTAATTTGTTTTCAGGAAAATTTCAAAATCTTACTCATTTTTTTTCTCTTCTTAAATATAAAAAAGCTTACTTACATGCTAATTCTCATAAAATCTTTTTCTTAATTAAATCAGTTTTTTATAAGAATAATTTCTTCTAATGAACCAGCTTCGATTTATTTTTCTTTCAAAATTCAAGTTCACTTTTTCAGTTGTTTGAGCTCATTTTTTCCCATTAACAAACACAATTATTGATTATTCTACCAATGAAATACAAGAGCACTAAAAATCTCTTAGGTTTGAATAAGTTAGTGAAATGAAACCTATAAATCCGTCTTTAACTGTTTCGAGAATAACAAAACGTTAAGCTCTTTATAAGTTCGAATTATTTTCTTAAACTTGAAAGTGTTGGCATTATTCTTACAAATTTATGTCTTTCTACGTTTCAATTCCTTTAACATAGATCAAATAAATTTAACTTCAATAACAGCAACAATTCAACTTCGCTCTTCATTTTGAACTTATTTTTCTCATTAACAAAAATCATTTTAGAATATTCTGTCAATAAAATACAAGAGCATTAAAAATCTCTTAGGTTTGAATAAGTTAACGAAATGAAACTTAGAATTCCGATTTGTGACTGTTTCGGGAATAACAAAACGTCAAACACTTTTAAAGTTCGAATTACTTTCATAAACCTGAAACTGCTGGCATTATTCTTAAATCTCACGTTTTTCCACGCTTTAATTCCTTTAAGATAGATCAAATAAATTTAGCTTCAATAACAAAAACCATTCAAGTTCACTTTTTCTGTTGTTTGAGCTTATTTTTCCATTAACAAACACGATTACGGAATATTCTACCAATAAAATACAAGAGCAATAAAATTCCCTTCGGTTTCAATAAGTTAACGAGATGAAACTTAGAATTCCAATTTATGACTGTTTCGGGAATAACAAAACGTCAAACTATTTTTAAGTTCCGTGGAAAGTTCGAATTATTTTCTTAAACTTGAAAGTGTTGGCATTATTCTTACAATCTCATATTTCTCCAAATTTTAATTCCTTTAACATAGATTAATTTAATTTTGCTTCTGCCATTCTAACTTAACATCAACCTTTCAAGTTCACTTTTTCTATTATTTGAGCTTATTTTTCCATTAACAAACATGTTTATATAATATTCTACCAATAAAATACAAGAGCACTAAAAATCTCTTCGGTTTTAATAAGTTAGTAAAACTTAAAATTCCGATTTGTGACTGTTTCGGGAATAACAAAACGACAAAATCTTTGAAAGTTATGTGGAAATTCGAATTATTTTCTCTCAAACTTAAAAGTGCTGGTATTATTCTTACAAACTCACTTTTTCCATGTTTTAATTCCTTTAACATTGATCAAATAAATTTAGCTTCAATATTATCTACCAGCAAAGAACGTTTAATCTCTATTTTATCTATAAAGACTTTGTGATTTCATTCGAATATCGATGAAAAAGTTTGAATTATACCTCATATCCCACTGGTTATCTTATCTTGAAAGTTTAGAGAATATTCATCATAGATAATTCTTATCACGAATTCTTTTCCATTAATCGACCGATTGTCACAATTTCCTTATGTTACACTTAGAGTGGATCTTATGAAAAACGTGTCTAATTAAGTTCTGTCTGATTAAACATCTTTCTTTCGATACATAAAAAAAATCGAGTGATTTCTGCTTTTAAGGACTTATATTTATTTCGACTTTCTTTTTAATTTCTTATTTCTTTCAATCTTATTTTATTTTACACTTTTTTTCCTTCTACTTAGTTAGCTCTGACTAATTTTCCTTTCATGATTGAAATTGACTTTGATTTTGGACACATTTCTTCCAATGACGGAAACGACTTTTTTTCTTGCATAACGAAATTTATGGAACCTAAAATTTCGATTTTCTATCAGTTCCAAGAATAACAAAACGTGAAATTATTTTAAAGTTAGTTGCCTTTGATTATAAAAATATTGCTTCAGGTTAAAGGAATAGACTTCATTTTAACATTTCAGGGTTTAATAGTTTTCTCAAGCTTAAAAGTGTCGACTTTATTTTATCAAGCAAATGCCTCAATTGAATCTTTTTCTCATCCGTGCTTTAATTCCATTATCATGAAAACAGATTATTTTGAATATAGCAATTTATTTTATTAATAACATTCATTAAGTTTATCTTACTTCAAGCTTTTAAGGAAGATTATAGAAGAAAAAATTGTTGTGAATTTTCAAAGATAAATTTTATTCCAGAAAATTAATCGTTTCGATGTAAAATTAACCTTAGCGAATTCACTTGAATATCTTCACACACTTTCACGAAGCTTCGAATTCCATTTTCCTAACAATTTCGAAAATATCAAAGATGAAACTATTTTACAGTTGACAGCTTTAGGTTAAAATTGCTGCAAGTTAGAGAAATAGTCTTTATTTCAGCGTTTCAAGATTTAATCATTTTCTTAAACTCAAAAATGTCAGAATTATTTGAACAAACGAATGCTTGAAAATTCACTGCCTCCTATCCATAATTTTTATTCCTTTACCATAGATCGAGGTTCTATCAAATATATAATTTTCTTTCAATAATATTAACAACCAATGTACACTTTTTGATAAATGTCAGTTTCATCCATAAAGAGTTACAAAGACTGTGTTTTGCTTCAAATATAAGATTAACGATAAAAGGCTTGCATTGAGGCTTTATATATATATGAACATCAAACCCATCAAATGAGTCGACAACATTGGATGTATTCATTTTAAGAGTTTACTCATCCTCATGGTTCCGAATTAAGGTTCATCATTCCATAAAGGATGGGGCTAGACACTTGTGGCATTTCGTCAGCTCATCTCGATATTTGCCTAAGAAGTATCGTGACACAATTAAACAAGTTATTTCTCTCAACGCTTACTTTGCGGCTTCAGAAAACATGCTTTTGCCTTTGTTAACTGATGAGAGATGCCATACTAGAACTCTTGCAGATCGGCGAATTATCGAGTCAAGGGAAATTGGCCTAGATGACAATTGTGTTCGTAGATTCATTATTCCTGCTGTTAACTTTCGAGCTACAGACTACGTAGTTCTCACTGATTGGCAAACATGTAATGTCACGCCGCCTCCAGTTCTGAGACATGTCAGTTCTCATGAACTTCTGAATGTGATACAGGAAGATGTGCCGATGGAGGCTGGGAATTTATTAAATTTCCTTCAGACACGCAAGCAGTTGAGCGAATTGTGAAACTCATCACTGAAGTCTACAGAAAAAGCGTTGGACCACAGAACAGTGATGAATTTATCAGAGCTACACTATAATCCAGAAAACAAATGTCACAATTTGAGTTCGAAACAGATTGCAAAAAATAGTTCTTTTATAATTTTGTATGTTTCAAAGGTAGAATAAAGTTTCTATTCGCATTATAATCAGGTAAAAAACGTGTATTTATTTAAAAAATCGCCTTTAATTTTCAGAATTCAGCGCCGTTAAGGCGTCAGAAGATATTAACCTAAAATTTTGTAGAGGTATTGTTGTTAATAAATAGTAATTTTTAAGCACTACCGCAAACCGATCAACTAAATTTGTACTTTTTATTAATTTTTGAAATTTAACCATTTTTAGTCCAATTTTCACAAATTTCTGCCCATTGAGGCGACAGAAGATATCAATTCAGAGTTATAAGATTTTGCACACTTTTTAATCATGGCAGTTAGCAACTTTTCCGCATTTCCACAGAACGATTGAAGGTACTTCGAATTTTTCGGCCTGCCCTAATATATATATTAAATTTATTACTTAATTGAAATAAATCGTATAAAATAAGATTCGATAGTGAGATTATATAAGATTAATTTGACTACATAAAAAAAAACTAACTGTTCAGAAATTTTACGGGAAAAAAAGTGTGGCAGAATTTATAAAATTAAATAGTTTAAGTTGGAAAACGGAGAAGAGATAAATCAGTGAATGAAAAATAACTATATTCAATGTATGTGAGAAGAATCTAAAAAAAACTTCATAAAAAATAGAAACAAAATAAAACAAAATATTATTACTACAGTAAAGCAAGAAAATTTCTGTTCGAAAATGATATAGTGCAAGGATTGGCAATATATCGCCGTAAGTCAAGATTTGGCGTTGAAATCACGAAAAAAATCAAAGCATATCCTGGCAACCAGTAGCTCTGGCGCAATTGGAGATTTGGCATTTAAGTGGAGATGATATCGCCAGAATCGTGATGGTGATGATATTGCCAGAATCGTGGTGGCGATGATATTGCCAGAATCGTGTTGGCGATAATATTGCCAGAATCGTGTTGGCGATATTATCACCAGAATAGCGATGATATCGTGAAGGCTTTCAAAGCACACGAACAGTTTGTAGTGAATGACAATCAATCATCCTAGCTGACTGCTTGTAAATGTGTCCAGATGGTCCATAAGGATTCGTGTGTTGAAGAAAGGATAGCGCACGCTGGCAGGGCTTTCCTGTGACTGAAATGAGTGGTCGTCACTTTCCTTTCCCTTTTTCTTGGAATCAAGAGAAGGTAATTGGAAGGCAGAGAAGACGGGCAGAACTTGGTACTTCGGAAGACCAGACGCTGAGGTGAGACGATTCGATGGCACTGAGGTGAAACGATTCGATAACTGCGATATCGATATTTCGAATTTTTAATAAATCGAGATCGAAAAATCGATGGTAAATGTGGAGTTTACGTTACACACCTGTTTCTCGCCAATTTTTCGTGGCGCAATTTCATTTGCCGTCGCCAAACACTGTTTTGGATGTGCAGTGCGATTTTTATTGCTCTCTTGCACATGCTTCACCTGAAAGGAGAGATTGAGCACGCAATGCCTGTGGCATTTTAAGCGTGTACCGGGCAAATTTTTTTAACTTAGAAAACATCAGCGGTTTTGCTTTCAGCACAGCGGAATACTCGTAGCTTCGCTTATTCATTGAGAAACGAAACACACAGAAAAACCATTCAAGGTACTGAACCGATATTCAATCCGAAGAATTCCAAACGAAGTTTTATTTAAATTCGTATGAATCGACCAACCACATCGAAGAGTTGAACAAAAGAGTTCAATCAAAACGCGGAGCAATATAGCCTGCTAAGCAAAACACCGATGAAAAGATCAATTTGTGCGCATGCGCAATAGTCACTCATTAAAAGCATCTAGACGCATCCAAAACAAATGTTGTCTCATCGCCGTTCTTGGAGGCCAAGAGTTGGGGATCCTCAGAGGAACGAAGTAAGTGGGTACCGTAAACTCCACATAAACCAAATTGATTTCTTTCGAAATATCGATTTTTTTTGATAAATCGAAAATCTGCACAGCTCTACTCTCAATTCTCATGCGTGAACCGACATCCTTGATAGCGTTATTCTTATAAATATCGGACCACCCACTGAACTTTTTAGACGCACCTTATAAATTAATTGTACAAGTAAGTTATTTCATGTCCAAGCAGAGGTGAAGTGAAAAATGCAGTCATATCTCGTCAATGCAGTTCTTTCAATAATAAATACAGGGTAATGCAAAATAATTGTCCTAATTACAATTGAAGATTAGTGTTAAAAGAGCCCATTAACCAAAACCTGCTTGAAGAGTCTGATCTATATCTACAGGAAGCAGACAGAAATAAGATAAAAGAAGACATTATTTGTTTGCAATTTAATAAAACAAAACCAAATGACACTTAAGTTATAAGAAGCCAAGTATAAAATGAGATTTTAAAATTATTCAGAAAGCATTACAAAATAAGTAAATAAAAAATAATGCTAAAATTTTCCAAAAGTAATTATTATACTAAGAAGATTGCTGTGCAAAGAATCACAGTTGTTTCAATTTTAAATGACAAACTGCATACACCTAGGTCTCAATAGTGAATCTGAATGAGATAATATTCATGAGATAGTATTTAGTTCTTTTTATGATAATTATGTCCAATTACAAAATGCCATAATAACAAAAAATGCAATTTTCAATGCTAAAAAAGCATGTTCATTCTTACAATATTCCTAAGTACATAATAATCAGCTCTGAACAGAGATATTACAATGATTAATAATTATTGAGCAAAATAAAACTTACTAATGACATTCTTTAATAAGAACCTCTTCAACACAAACTCCAAAGGCTTCAATACATGTAGACAACTAAAAAAAGTAGAATTATTTAGGGATATGCGTATTATTCTCACAAAATTATAAAATTCAACAAGACATTGATATTAATGACAAGACTCTTTTCAATATTAGAACTTACTACTGCACCGGAATCAGAAAATTTGGGGTGAATATGATCAGAAAGGGAAGGTGGGCTACTAAGGCCTATAACTCGCTTGGCTCTTCTAGAACCTTCTTCCAGTATGAATCCCAAATTTGCAGTGGGATTCATGAAAGCCTTCTGAAGTTCCTTGAGATGGCTTCCAGCATGTTGTATTCCTGCAAAGAATACAATTAAATAATGAAAATAAAATACCTGGCATCATAGATAGGAAAACTAAATGAAAAAAAGTTAACAGCTAAATCTACAATTAATACCATAAATGTAATTTATTTTACTTGTTGATGATAAAAAATGATTATTGTTAAAATTGTTTCTATCAGCAAAGAATTTAGTCATTTTAAGCTTCATTCATTATTTACAAATTATACATCATACAAATTAATAACATAAATCAAATAATTAAAAAGTTTTGAAATAATTTTTTTTTACTTTTTAGATACATGTTTTCTGAATCTATATACTGTGCTACTAGAAATGAACACTCTATTTTTAAAAAAATAGTTAGATAAAGAGTTCAACACAGAAGTGGGTACCCTACATTTAACTTGTGACCAAATTTCATATGCATTTAGGTAAATCGTCGGAAAAGTACGTGAATTCTTATTCTTGAACACTGTTATCCATAAAATATAGGCCTTCTTTCATGCATGAGGCCTTTTAGTGTCAAAATCTGTCACAAATGATCAACACTTATCTAATATATAATACTGAATATAATAAATGGTAGAAAACAGCAATAAATATTTCTTATTTATTTATGCAAAAAAATTCTTACCCGTTAAAGCGATAAAGAGACGCAGGATATCATTAGTGCCTTCAAATATTCTGAAAATTCTCAAGTCTCGCAACACCCTCTCCAGTCCAGCTGACCTCTTGAATCCCATGCCACCTAATATTTGAATGGCTTCATCTACAACATACCATGCAGCCTCAGATGCATAAGCTTTGCTTATAGCTGCTTCAAGCTGAAAATCCACATATCCCCGATCCATATTTCCTGATACCATGTATGCCATAGACTAAAAAATATGTAGGCAATTAGAATTCAAGTAAATAAATAAAAAGTGCATTTAAAAATTCTATATTTTTCATATTATGAATTATTTTATTTGCTTTTGTAAAACACACCTCAGTTATATATTGCAGCATGCGCATTCCGAAAAGTTTTTCTTGAATTGTGCTATAAGAACATATTTTATTTCCAAACTGTTGCCTATTAGCAGCATAATCTGCAGTCTTTTCAATGGCAGTACGCTTTGTTCCTGACATACTAGCAGCCATGCGAAATCGTCCATTATTTAAAATATCCATGGCAATCTAAAGTAAGAAAACGGTAATGTACTATTTTAAATGAGAATTCCATTATTTCTACTATCCTACATATTTTAGGTTAAAAGAAATTTTTATTAACCTAAATATATATTTCTTTAAGAAATATTTTATTACATAGATTTTAAATTTTTTTACAAAATTCATCTCACAGATGCTTCTTGAGAGGTAATTTTTGTCATTCTAGCTGAACATTAATTTAAATCAATGTCTGGGAAAAATGAAATAACCATTAAGCTCTAATAGTTCTAATCCCGTATCTTTTTATTCTTAGCAGTTAAAGCGCTAAAGAGACGCAGGCTATCATTAGTGCCTTCAAATATTCAGAAAATTCTCAAGTCTCGCATTGTATGAGATTTTATATGAATTCATGCATAAATTTAAAGACACGAAAAAAGTAAAAGGACATCAAAAGTTTTCCATTACAGGGAAGAAATATCTTTCAAAATGTTGAATATTTATAAAAATTATACAGGCAACAATGTAATTTGATATTTTTAAATATTTAAGTGCTTAAGTTCTAAATATTTAAGTGTAATATTATAGTATCTTATTAGAAATTAAAAATCTATCCCAAATCCGCTATAAATAAATTCTATAAATATCTTATTTTTGATCTCTGTCGACCAAGTTTAATAACAATAAATAAAAATAAGAGAAAAACTTTTCATTGTTTGCAAAATTAGTTTAAATTATGCATTCCAACATCTATTTCAAGGTATTAAATATAATAATAAAAGTATTAATTATTATAAGCAGATATGAAAATGTGTAATTAAACATTTGCCTTAAATCCATCTCCTACTTCAATAAGGTTTACAGCAGGTACTTTAACATGATCAAATAAGACTCCTGTCGTGTTAAAAGCTTTAATACCCATTTTCTTTTCAGGGGGTCCGCTGCTTACACCTTCAAATCCTTTTTCAGCAATAAAGGCAGCCATTTTTTCAATTGTCTGAACTGGAACCTGAAAAATATTTGATCTTTCAGAGTATATGAAGACAATAGAATGAGATTTTACAGATAAAAATAAGTGAATTATTAATTAATTTTTTATTAAACAATAAATAAAAAATGAAAAATAATAAAAAAAAATCAAATACCTTAGCAAAAACTGTAAAAATATCTGCAATTCCTCCATTGGTAATCCATATCTTACTACCATTCATTGTAAAGTATTTTCCATCAGATGACTTTACAGCCCGTGTTTTAATGGACTGAAAGCAAGTAAACAATAATTTATTTTTCTTGATGCAGAATTTTTTAGAATAATTAAACAGTGAAATATATTTATTAAATGATTCTAATAAAAATAAAATTACAATCGAAACTATACAAAAACCATTGCAGTACTATAATATTGTTATTCAAAATTATTCTCCTGTTGCATTGCATAGACTTGGTTGCTACTTAAATACATTCATTTACATGAATACACCTACAAGTGAGTGCACTAATATATATGTATAATTCATGAGCAAAGCTGTTCATCAGAACTGTTACTGCTATAAAGCTAGCATTTAGCAGTAGTACTATAAACCACCCACAACATAACCAAGAGTTTTTTTTAATACAAGAGTCAATGTTTTGGCTAAATTATAAACACCCATTGGGTATTGCATGTATTTAAATGCAAATAAAAAAGTGAAAAAATAAAAAGTAAAAATAATAAAAAGTGAAATATCTATTAGAAGTTATTAAGAAAGGTTAAAATATCCAAACTAAATTAAAATAATTTTAAAAAATGGCATTAGAAAGATTTCATTACAACACAACAAAATCAAATGAATATTTATAAAAGAAATAAGTGAAATTTCGTCAAAAAGTATTGGAAATACGAAGAAGCTATCTGAAACAATGCAAGCACTAGATGTTTAAACAGTTCTTATACAATAAAATCATAAACTATAACTCTCTTTTAAGGTGTTAAGATAAAAAATATAAAAAAATAAATATTTAAGAAGAGTAGAACAATTACACTATCAAGATAGCATCCCTTCTTTCTATTTATTCCCTTACATACGAAGCAGGACACACAGACTATGGGTATAATTGCCACAATGGTATAAGGCTTGAGTGCAATAATACCAGAATATAAACTTTTTATTTCTATTGCCCAAATATCAATTACTTTTAATAGGAACTCCAGATGTTGTAAAATTCTTACTAATTCTTTTGTAAAAGTGATGAAAAAATTATAAAAATGGTTTCAATCACTTAAGAAAGCTAAATTCCAGGCTTTGATTTCGGTATGAAAAGTAATATTTCTTAAGTAATTACTTATAATTTTCTTAGTATATTTCAATAAATACTTAAATAAAAATATACAATAAAATTTTAAATAACCTTAAAAAATATAAGAACGGCTCTTTATTATAGTCTTTGAAGATTTAGACATTTTTTAATGCAAATTATTTACAAAACTTTTATCAGTATTCACAAAATTACAATCTAATATCTACTTTTATCAATATTAAAAAAATTACAGTTACATGTCTCACCATTACCAAAATGACTCAAATGTTTTAATGATGCCACACTTGCCAAGCATTGAAACCATTTGTAACCATCTTAAAACAGAATCAAAAAATAAAAAATCTTTATACATATGTCATTTTAATGGCTTCAAGGAACATTCATGCAAAATTCAAAGGAAGTTGAACGTGATTGGTTCAGACTGTGTAACAAAAAAATTTACCGACAAACAGACGAAATGCCGAATGTTCGAGTTAAAACAGAACCTTGCTTTGCTTGGTCAATAAGAATAGTAATAATGTAGAATGTGTTTATTCAATGTAAATTTTATTGAAATATAATAATAAGTGAAATCCGGAAAAGTTATCCTTTCCTGAAAAAATATTGACTTTTACCAATGCCATAAGAAACAATTCAACATTTATAATTTTTCTTACATTAAAGGAGCACATACAGGACAAGGAAAAAATTTAAAAAAAGATAAAATATAAGTTTTGGCCCAAAGATGAAATTACATGGATCAGAAAATAAAACCTAAGTGAATTAATGGAAAGAATATTTCAGGCTATTCATTACTTTATAATTAACAGAAATATAATGTTATGTTTTCCTAACAGATATACCTCTCCATTGCGATCCATGTTGGTCTTACACTCTTCCGGGAAGGCCGGTCATCGTGGGACGCGTCATAACTGATATACAAAGAAACAGTAAAATATATTTTTCGAGCTTTATTTTCAACAACTTACTCACCCCAGCATCAGAGCCACTGCCTGGTTCTATAAGACAATAGGCAGCTAATTTCTTCCCTTTAGCCAAATCTGGGAGATATCTCTGCTTTTGCTCTTTGTTAACAAATAAAAGAATTCCCTTTAATCCAATAGACTGGTGGGCTCCAATTGTTATTCCCAAACTAAGATCATGTCTCCCTACAAGTTCTACCATTCTTCCATATCATTTTTAAAAAATATATTAGACATGAAAATATAAATAAAAAGTATTAGACATGAAAATATAAGTAAAAAATATTAGACATGAAAATACAAATAAAAAATATTAGACATGAAATTAATTTAATCCCGAGCAAGGCCGGGTATATCAGATGGTTGTAAATAAAAGTGCTCCCATTCAACTAATACATGTGTATATTATTCCATATCGAAGAATTTTCTTCTGTAACGTCTTATGCTTTCTTAATTTACATTATAAAGTAAACAAAGTATATGGAAGCTTATGATTGGCATATCCATAATAGATATATGATTAGATAAAAGATTCTGCGCATAAAATATGCTTCCACTTTACTGAAGTGTAACGATATAACGCTATGTATGAATTTCTGAATTTGATTAATGCGAAGCGTATTATAAAAAGCAAAAAAATATACTTACTCAGGGTAGCCAGCCAACCGGGAATGGTCAGGGAATTACGGGAGATCGCGAAAAGTCAGGGAAAGTGATTCTAAGACTGAATATTTTAAAATTTTATTTTGATATTCCTTATTGGAAACGATAATTCGCTGGGCTGTTTTCATAAGTAGAATGAAACATCGTTTGAAACTAAGGAAAATGAGTCATTAACTGACTGTAAGAAACGGAGGCCATCCGCTTTTCTGCGCGGGAAGGTTACTTTTAAATTTTCGAGAGATCGAAATGTTGGCTATGAACAGGAACGCGTTCCTTTTATTAGTTAAATTAAATGAGTTATTTTGTTGCAGAGATGTAGCCTTTCAAGTTTGGTGCATTCATTTCTAATCGTCCATTTTGTGATTTATATCTAAACTCTATATATCTGTTTTAATCTTTGGATAAGTTTGGTTATTTTTAAAAGCTCAAAATGAAAAAAAGCTGCATTAACTATTTTGTTTTATTTAGGTTTCGAAAATCCATTGTGAGCAGCTTTGATGAATGATGTAATTTAAAAGTGTGCTTTGGACGATAACAATTTCACCACATCTCGCAGAAAGAATGTGACAACAATAAGGACGTTCGACCGTTCCAATATCCACAGATCTCGGTTGCAATATACGTCATATCTTGGTCGGAATCCAGCACCACGATATAGGAAAAGTAATTCCTCCTGAACATGCGTTAAAAAGTTTTGATTTCCATTGTATTTTTGCGTATTTATGTACTTCTACATGCATGAATAATTTATGCGCATACACAAAAGAGTTATTTCGTGTGTATAATTATTGTAGTAAATCTTATTCTGAACAAAAAACTTCAAAAAACAAACATCTTTTGATTCAACTAATGAAAAAGTCTCGTGTGCTGTATATTTCCAGTCCATATATTTACCTTTTATTTTTATTTATTTTTATGCACCTTTAAAATTTCGCTCGCAATCAAACTAAAGAAAAGTTGCATTCTTGTGACGGATGAACTAGCGCCTCTTAGGACAGAATTGTTTCAAAAACACATTTAATTATTACTTACAGAATGGAGAATTCGTACGCCTGTGATTTTTGTAGTTAAGCATTTTCTTAGCAGTGATATTTAAAGTCACATCTGCTGACCCATACCGAAGAGAAATCGTTTGCTTGCGAAATTTGCTGTAAACATTTTCTCGGAAGCAAATTTTAAAGTTACATGTGCTGACTCATACAAAAGAGAAACCGTTTACTTGTGACATCTGTAATAAAGACTTTTCAAGAAAGGAACATTTAAAGACACATTTACTGACTCATACGTAAGAGAAACACTGCGCATGCGACATTTGTATTAAAGCATTTTCTTTGCGGCATCATTTAAAGACACATTTATTGACTAAGAGAACATTTTCTCTGCCAGCTACTTTACTGACACATTTACGAACGCATACGAAAGAGAAACCTTTTGCTTGTGAGGCATGTAATAGAAAATTTTCTGAGCGTTATAGTTTACTGTCACATTTACGGACACATTCGAAAGAGAAACAATTTAAATGTGACATGTGCAATAAAGCATTTTCTGACAAGTCGAATTTAATGAGACATTTACAGACGCATACGAAAGAGAAACCCTATGCATATGACGTTCATAATAAACCATTTTATGGAAAATGAAATTTAAAGCCGCATATGAAATAGGAGCCTTTCGCGTGTTACCGTACTAATATATTTTCTCTGCCCTCTGCTTTATTGTCACATTTACAGACACATACGAAGAGGAAACTTCTTACATACGACTTGTGTAATGAAGCATTTTCTCTTAAGTGGCCTTTATTATACAATTTTATTAACCCCCTTTTATCTCTTTTCTATTCTCGGAATTTTTTTATAGTTGTTACAATTATTTTACTCAATTGTACAAAATTGTCACAGGCCCGAGAAATAGAACCCATATGCATCTGACATCTAATAAAAATATTTTATCTTCACTCGAATTTAAAATCACATTTATGGGCGCATAGGAAGGAGAAATCCTTTGAAGGTCACTTTTGTAGTGAAACATTTTCTTACCTTCATCTCTTAAGGCACATCTGCTGATGCATACCATAGAAAATGAATAAATCATATTAATTGTAAAGATGTTTGAAGCCATTTCTCAGCAAAATCCTTACACCTGATATGTACTGACACGTAGGAAAGATAAACAGTTTGTGTGTGGCATGTGCAGTTTGAAACTTTTTGTAAATAATTTGTATCTACAAACACGACAATTTTTAAGTCGAAACAATTTATAAACGATTTAGGTTCCATTTTTCACTCTCTGATTGGCAAACTACCTGAGACACATGACTGCTGCCTGTAAAATTATATTAGCACTGATTCATTTCACTTCAAATAATACAATTCTTTGCTAGATGCATATTACGGAACCTTTTTCTTCTATAAAATCATTGTGACTGTGATATAACACTCACTGACGCTCACTAGGAGGAAGCTGCTACACTGCTGCATCAAAGCGTTTTCTGCGCGGAAAAGTTTTAAGGGTTACTGAATAAGATAAAAAGAAATTTTGTTATATGTGAATGTTACGGAAAATGCAATGTTACTGAAAAAATACGTTTAATTTTATTAAAGACAATAAAAGTAAATGAATCTGATTAATGGTGAGATACAACACCTTATTTTAATTATTTAATACTTATTTTTGTTATCTACTCCTGTAAATCGTGTAATTGGATTTTTGTTAGCTAATTAGCGGATTTCGTTAGAAGTCAATTTATGAATGTTAGAAATGTTTTATCTGTGTGAATTACAATATATTTCATAAACCAATAATTATTTGCATTTTACTGCAAATGATCGCAAGCAAAAGTGTTTCCATCTAACTTCTGTGTGTCTCATATATATCGAAGAGTTTTCTTCTGTGATCTCTTATGCCTTCTTAATTTATATTTCAGTATAAAACAAAACTTATGAATGGCCACGTTGTACCATTACTGTCAATAGGCTATTATTTTGTTTTTCTGTCCTGGCCACTTTTTGCTATAGTTGAAAATCGGCGGTTTCTTTCTTCGTCAGTTGCAGCAACTCTTCTTTCACATGTCATAATTGTCTGCTGTCTACAGGCAGCATCCCCTGCAACTCCTCTTTTTCTTTTAGGCATCGGAAATAGAGATAATTGAACAAAGCAAAAATAGTAACTTCCAAATATCTTGCACGGACTATCTCGAATAGTGCGTCATTCCATGGTGGAGAGAAGAAGTGAGGTCATGTGACACAAACGCTTAGATAAACCAGCGTTGCTGGGGGTAAATATTTTTTCATATTCCCGCGTCCAGTTCATAAACACATGAAGCAAGATACATTACATACACACGTGGCCCGGCGTTGCACGGGCTATGTCGAATAATGCGTCGTTCCCTGGCGGAGAGAAGAAGTGAGGTAATGAGACACATACCCAACATTCGATGTGAAAAAAACAACATTTTTTTTGTTTCTATCCTTTGTATGTCTTTCATATTCATAATGATGTAATTAACTTTATAAGACATACAATTTACAGTAGTAAAAAATAGCATATTGAAATAGTGTCATCGGTCTAATTAAAGAAAATGGTTTTCCAAACTGTTCCACCAATTTCTTTAATTATAATAAAAGCGAAAGTATCTTTTTAAATCAAATTCATATCAACTAAAATTATTGAACAAAATGAATCTCTTGAAAAAATTGGGTGCCGAGTTCCAAATGGAATTGATTATTCACAGTAGATTAAACAATTTAGGACAATCTCTAGAACTTTGAATAATTTTATAGAGAAAAAATAAGTATATAATTAATCAGGTCTTTCTGGTTAATTATATACTTATTTTGTTGGAAATGCTGTGGAAACATACACTCGGTATTTAAATAATTTAAGAAAATCTTTTACAAAACATTTCATTTAGAAAATTAAAATAATCTTATTTCTTAGCACTGAAAGAGAATCCGCATACAATTTCGCGGTTTCTTTTTTACTCTAAAGCATATTGTAACGAAAATTCTCCCGGTGTGTGCACGGTGACAACAGCCCAAAAAGCAGGAAAACACGAAGCACAGATGACAAGAGAAACAGCACTTGTACAAATTTAGGAACACAAACAGACAGCAAATTACTAAAAATTACAATAACAGCTGCTTCCAGTGCCGGTCGGCGTCTATCAGCTTACCAGCTCGCACTGCTGACAAAACTCCAAAGAGAGATTCCAGAGACATTCGCACACCAAATCGTTCCCACTCCAAAGACGATTCAAAGTCGTTCCAAAGACGATTACTAGTCTAAGCAACTCCGGTTATTTATAGTCTTTCCGACAGGGAGTGACATCATCTGGAAATCTTTGGAGAAATACGGATCTCCTCTCTTATCAGAGATAGGCTCTGAATGAATAACCTTCATTTTGTCGCCAAGGTCAAGGGATGTTAGCTTGGCTTCCACCGATAGATAGTAAGAACCTCTCTAAAAGTCTCTTTCCAACTATAAGACTAAAATTGCTGAGAAGCGATATTCCATGTTCATAACACTGCTTCCGTCCTCAAAGACTGGCGTCCCGGTCGTCTCTTCACATACAGCTATTATCAGTAACCCGGTATGAAGCTAGCCGATTAATGCGAATGACCTTTGGCTTGGCTTTGGGCAGCCTCTGCACTCTGTAGACAGCATCGTTCAGTATTTTGACAATAGTATAAGGTCCTTCCCAATTCTAATTCGTGCTCAGACCTCTTCTTTTCCTATGCTTAAATGTGGCACTGAAACAAATGGGACCGAAAAATCTATTTTACCTAGCAATTTGATGGATCTTTAAAACATTGAGGCATTGAAATAAAATCTTATATCACTTAAATTGTATTGAAGTAATGGCACTTGAAACATAATACAATTTCAAACCAGGCTAACATATATTGAATCGGACTTATACGGAATTGATTCCAAATTCCGACACACGCACTTGGGGAACGAAATCATACACCGTCACTCTTCCTGAAAGAACTCCTCTATGCAGATAGCATTAAAATGCTCAAAACCACAAGAGCATTCTGGATAAATCCTGATGTAAATCCTAATGTCCCTAAAAACGCAAACGAGCCTCCATCCCATGATCTGCATGAGTAACGCCTTCCGATTCGGCTATCTCAGAGATGTGCCCTACCTCCCGTGAAGGAGATTGTGACGCTGTTTGAAGGAGAGATTTCGGGGAACATTCGGTTTCCTGAGAGTGTCATATGCGCTTGCTTCGGAGGCGTCGCGATCTTCTTTGGACGGCAGAGCATCCTGTGTTGAAAGAGCAGTGAAAGTCATTTGGCACAGAGTATTCTGTGAAATACCCACCTTCTTTTTCTAGAGCATGTGACCTTAGAGCCATTTCTGATAGAACATGAGCTCAACTAGCAATCCTCTTTTGCAGGATTTAAAATTTGAAAAGCCTGAAATCAGTCAGCCGTAATAGATAAGTCGAAGGTTTTTCTTGAAAGAGTAAAATACTGTCAAGGTATTAATTCAACTATCACCTCAGAAATAATTGCATTCTTTTTATTTAAGATGAAAAAATAAGTAAAAAAATTGTAATTGGTAAATCTGCAAGGATAATTTTACAAGAAGTGTCTATATCTTTGGTTTAAGTACCAGATGCAACATATTTTGGACACGTAACTCCAGACATTAGCTCAGGGAGAGACATAGTATCATCAATACTAAAATTTATGAAAGAAAATTGCATTAATTAAAAAAAAAGCATTAGAGCTTTTGGTTGTGATGGCATTGCAATAATTACTGGAGTCTCTTCAATGGATCAATTTCATTGCTCGAAAGTGCTTTAAAACACTCAGAACAAACAGTGGTTTGTTTGTTTCATTTAAATGAATTACCTCTTAGGAATGTTATGGTTTCCCACGGTGGTCCAACTTCTGGACCTACTACTTTTAGTGGCCCAATAAGAAGACGTTGTCAAGATTTACCAGTTGATGAGTACAATAAAATTTACATAATTTTTCATTGGTTTATTTCGATGAGTTGAGCACAGACCAGAAATATCTTTGGGATATATATCAGGCTGTATTAACAGACGAATGTCTCCAAGGGATGACAAGCAGAAACCCTGGAAACATCTCCCATATAAGTAGGCTGACAATGACAATACGGGTTTAAAAATTTTATATTGCATCGCTTGATACAACCCCGCAGTTGAAAACAGTAACTGAATTTGTCACAAAAGTTCATGCTTCTTGAGGATTTACTATAAAATACCATCAAAGAATTATTTATCATCAAAAAACTTTTTTTAAAGATAATATAATACATAAAGTACTCAGAAGATTATCTTAAGGCTCATATCCAGAGTAGATTCATTTGGAAATCGAAGAAATCGCCCTCTTATGGTGGGGGTGAAGAGGTGCGGCTTGGAGTGTTAGATAGACAAGCCGAATTACAGCCTAAAAGTTTATAATCCCTCGTCCGTGAACTATTTTAGAAAGTGCACACATGCCTAACAGAAGAAAGATAAACTCTACAATCTTCTCCCCCTCTCCCTCTTCGAAGAAATATGATCTGTTCAGTTTCTCCGCCGTTGTAAAGAATGACTCAGAGCTCTAGTCCTAGAATGAATATCTAGATGATTTGTAAATCGCTTGACTGTTGTAGGCGCTGTGAAGAAGTGTGTCTCGTTATGTTAAATTTGCCTATATTCATGCAAAATCGACAAACTTTAAGAAGTTTTTGAAAAACTGGGGAAAAAAGCGCGCGAATTAATAAAAGCAGGTGTGAAAATCGGAAAAGTTTAAGCGTTTCATTAACAACAAAACCAATCATCTTATGAAAGTACAAAAAATTTTATTGTATTCAAATTCTAAAAATTTTGCAACTTTTGAAAAGCTCCAATTTGTTGAACTGAGTGTATGCACTTTGAAAAGAAGCAACTGTAAATGCATCTAATCTAACTTACATAAAATGGAATTCTAGTAATTTTTTTCTTTTAGAACATTCTTCAATGATTTTACATGCATCATTGTTATTTATTTTTTGTACGACGTATAACGATGCTACACAATTAAACCTGTTTTCTAATACTGAACTTCTAGAATAGTATTTGAACTCTTTTCAAAAAAGTAAATTTTTCTTTCTTCTGATGAGTTCTTTACAGGAAATATAATTTCAAAATCATTAGAATAATGGAAAAAGAAAATGATAGGACTTTGCGGTTTTGTATATCGTCGATTAACATGTAACACTACCTATCTCAATTCAAAGATTGAAATTTAAAATTTCAAAGAGGAAAGAAATACTCAATTTTTCGCGTCCAATAACGAACATTTTTGCATTTTTGTAATATCCAATTTAAAAATGAGACCTCATGTTCCAACCAGACGTGAAAAAAATTCAAAAATATTCATTTATAGTTGAGAAAGATTTAGTATTTCTTTCCTCTTTGAAATTAAAAAAAAATTGAGATAGGTGGTGTTACATGTCAATCGACGATATTTCAGTTATATTACTGAATATTTACTACCCTTTATAAGCATCAAATACTGTAATATCTGTGTCACTGTAATGTATAAGTTTTGTTATTTTTCAATACAAGCTTTCTTTTTTCCGTAGTTTATTTTATAAAACAAAATTTTATAAAAATTATACGATTTCATATCATACATTTCGAAATACTACATTTAAGAAATCCAACATATTAATAATAAGTACAAAAATGAATAAATATATTGATATACATTAAAGCACCATTTCTACGTCTTTCAAGGGGCCGACGTAAAACGATGTATAAATGAAAAGACGTATAATCGAAATTTTACTAAACAACGTTGATTACTACAGTTAAATGCTATTAATACAAATTCATTTAAGAATATTAATTTTAAAGCTTTTTACTTTCTCGTATACGAAGTATACAAAGAGAAAGTATTGTAATCGTCAAAAAATTCGAACTCGAGATTTTGAAGAATCTCCACGTTTTAGACCTCCCTGAGTCCGAAAAACACAATTTTGGAATTATGTCAGTCTCTGAACACGATAACTCGAAAACTATTAGAGCTACGGGGTTGAAATTTGGTATGTGGTCTTTAAACATAATTTGTAGGTTTCTTTCAAATTTTGTACAAAATCCGTCAACCGGAAGTCTGTACGTATGTCCGAAGTCATGTGAACATGTAGCAGCACTCTCTACGTAAGATATTATCTTTGTTGTCGCGAAGTTTAGTTTCCAAAACTGGCAACG
>BGPR01013982.1:9390-40312 GCA_013235015.1 Araneus ventricosus | reverse complement strand
TTTCTATTGCTACTTCACAGTTTCAAACACTTTATAGTGAAGAGCCACAGCTGAGCGATTCGATTGTACCAGGATCAAAACCGATAACTGCTTCCGATGCTATCTTATGTGTTGTCGTAACGTAACTGAAATTACTTGAATTTTGAGTTGCATGGAAATAGTTTATTTTTTAGTTGATTCTTCTGCAATGAATATATTTTTGTTTGTAACACATGGTATATATACTTTTTTAAATAAATTACTGATAGCATAACGTGCTATGTGCTCTCTGTTTACTTTGGAATTAATTATGTAGCTTGCAAGATCAAACATATTTTTGATTGGCGATTTTTCTCTTTTTTTTTTTCTTGTTGCCGATTTACTCATTATTTAGATTTAAAACGATGGAATGAACAAATAACTTAGATAAAAAAAAAAACACACAAACATTCTTTTCATATTCAAGTGTATATATACATTAAATTGTTTTGTAAACTAATAATCTGATCAACGAAACATAACGCAATCAGTAAGTATTTAGCTATTCAGACAATCTTGGCTTGAGTTTTGAATGTAAACTTGTGTTTATTTTGCAGAAAGTATATACTTTTAAAGTGCTGTTCAGTTGAATTTCCATGCTTATAATAGGTTCATAAAGACTTGCCATTGCAATTGTAGATTTCCATGTCGTTGTTATAAAATTAGGCATTTTCCAAGATGTAATAGTGGTAGTTGATAACTGTATGTTTTACATATGCTATTTTAATGAAAGAAGCTTTAGTAGAAAGCATAGATTATTGTACATTATTTATTTTATTACCTTATATGATGCGAGTCGGTTTTGGCAGATTTATAAATTGTGTGTGTAATATTGTATTGTAAGTAAAGAATTGCTTCACAACTGAAGTATTTCAAATATAACTGCATTTATGTTTTTATATAACTGCAAGTAAAAATTGTATGGTTTTCCCCAAAAAACTAAACAGAATGAAGAGAGTTTAATTCAGTTGCATAATTGTTTTTGTTTTGTTTATATACTTGTTTTATAAACTGCACTTGCTTGGAAGAGAAAAAAATTGTTTTGGAATGTATTTGCACTGAGTAACATACACCAGGAAGATCAGAATTACTCTCATTATTTGAAATTGAGTTGATAATAATACTATACTAAGAATGAAAAGTTTAGTTACCAGCAGACAGCATAAGTATTCCCTGTATATAAGTGTTTTGTTTTTTAAATGAAAATGTTTGCATTCTTGAATAACTTATTTCTACTATAAAAATAGATGGTGTGTATTTATTTTCTATTGTTCAGCTTGCTTTGGTTTAGAAATTCAGAGATAAGGTATGGAGAAAGAAGAAAACCCTGTTTAAACCCAGCTAACAAGATGATCTGTTCATTTGTAATGGCATTTTTCTAATTGCCTTACATTTTAGTAGATTTTCTTGAAATGGCTGGATGCATCTCAGTATAATTTTCTGATATTACTGTATTTCAATCAGCTAATAGTATTTTTTTTCTGATTAATTCCTTTAAATGTTTCATAATTATTGATCTTTTCTATATGTATGCCTGCTTTATCAAATTATATTGAATTTGCTTACCTAAGAAAAGTTAAATATAAGAAGTTGATTTTTTAAAAAGTATATTAAAGAAATTGAAGTTCTGTGTATTAAAATATTGGCTTTATGTAGAAACTTCACAACTCTGTTTTCTATTCATTATATGCTTTTATATTTTTATATAAAATATCTATGTTTCATTCAATATATATGATGTAAATTCAAGTATTTTATTTCATCATACAAATTTATGAACCTGCTATTTTATAGAAGCAGAATGAAATTAACACTAAATATTAGGAAAAGAAAAAAAAAATGTAAAATAAAAAGTTAAATTTTCTTTTTCAAATTTAAGTTAGCCATCTTTTTTTCTATTTAATTACCATTGAAGTTTTCAACAGTTTATTAAGCTATTGGAATTATTATTTTTATTTTAATGGATATTTTTTACATAGGGTCAGGTGGGGTAAAGTGGTCATACATCAAATAAAATGCTATAACTTTGTAATGAATATTCGTATAAATGTAATCTTTTTTATTTTAGCTTTGAATAGTTAAGAACTAAGTTTAACATTCAAAATTATACTAATTGCAACACTTTAGTAGGAGAAAACACCCATTTTGTTTGTTCATGTAGCAGTTTGAAGTTGGAATACCTAATAGAACTTCTCTCCTACATTTTATTTAACTAAGTTTTCATTAAATTAACTCTGCAGGAAGCTTCAGATAGATCTTAAGAATACTTCCTCATTAACAGATAAGCTGAATTAATTACAGATATTATTTTATAGAAATTTAAGTAAGATGGGGTAAAGTGGTCATAGGGATAGGCTTAACATGCATCACTGTTTTAAAATTTCTTAAGCTTAATTTATTAGACAGGTGTTAGTTAAATATTAATTTAAGATATATTACAGATTATAATTAAAGATATGAAACTGGGTAACCCCAATTTTTGTACCAAAACTATCACATAACGCATATAAGAAATCAGCCAATTGCAAAAAAGGATGTACTTTTTAGTACATAAGCAAATTATTTCATGCTACCTTTTTATTCTTTACAAAGAAGCTCATGTATATGAGCAATAGACTAAAGGTAGTGCAAAAATAGACTAAAGGTAAAGGCTTTAAGTATCCAATTTTCTTTAGATTTGCAAAAACCTGTTCTTTTAATTTATGATGGGCACTGAAGTTGCATGACTTATGGAACTGCAAAAAAGGCCATGCATTAATTGCACTAGAATTTATGTATAATTGCACTCTAAAGAATTTGACATGAGCTGTACTTACAATTCTATAACCACCTGTTTCATCTATACATGAAGTGGCAATATAGAATTCAAGAGAAAAAAAGAAAACAAGTTCAAAAACAATAATGAAGGTTTGACTGAAGAAATTAGTAATAAAAAACTACAAAAAAGAAAGAGATGCAAGAAAACAGATAAAAACATGCAAGGAAAAACTTGATAAAAAGCAGAAGATGTCTTATTCAGTCAAGTGAATTCACAATTGCAGATAATCAATTATCACAGTTTTTCTGTGAGATCTTGGCAAAATATGATGGGGGTATCAATCAAAGGGCTTATTGGACAGGTTTCTGATAAAATAGGAGATTTTCTGTCAATAAAATATCTAAAACTTCAGACTATTACACCTTTCCTGAAAATCATAACATTGTTCGAACTGAAGAGACAGATATCCTTAAAATTCTTGATGAGCCAACTTTTAATCATAGGTTATTAAAAATGTATAATTTGATCAAATAAACTGATTTTCTTTTAAAGTTGAAACTATATTGAGTTTTGTTAAATATTTTTTTAAAAACTTTGCTTACTTATATTAGGTTTTTATGATTATTTTTAATTACCCCAAATTACCACTTTACCCCACCCCATGGGGTAAAGTGGTCATAAAAACATGACAAATAGAAATTGTCATAAAATTGTTAAAATCAATTATTTTTTCCCCAAATGTGTTCTTCAATAATGTAATGTAAAATAACAACCAAAAAATATTAAGTATTTTAACAAATTCTTATATTTATAATCCACCTAAGTTTAAAAAAAATATGGATTTTATGACCACTTTACCCCACCTAACCCTATTAAAGCAATTTTTCAACCAAAAATTTCATTTCTATGTTTTTCTTAGTAATAAAATATGCTGTTTTCCATTTAAATGTGTTTTTTAGAGTTTTCTGTTGCAATTTTACATGTATTTATGCATATACATGTAATAAAGGTGAGTACATGCTATAAAATGCTTCATTTACAAAGCATCAACATTGTTTGAGAATCATCTCTCCAAATATCTTTTCCATGAAACCTGCTAATCAGCTGAATAGTTTAACGTAACATATAAAGTATTTATTCGCCTGTTTACTCAATCTTGACTTGGATTTAGAATGTAAACATGTGTTCCTTTTACGGATTGTATTATGAGCTTTTAAAAGTGATGAGCATTTACATTTCTATGCTTTGCCAATTAATATATGTTGATAATTTATACAGAGTATGTTTTTAAGACATTGTAGCGAGAGATTTTCAACCCTTTTTGTTAAAATATATAGTAAGGTATTTCATGCGTCTAAAAACTAAAGCAAACCTGCATTTTTTTTTAAATTTCAGTTTCTAAATTGACATAAGTTTTCACAGTGGATTTCCATATAGTATTTATAAAAAAAAATTGACCCTGAATTAATAAAGCTAAATATCCTTACTAATGAAAATGTAAATCTACAATTAAAAATGGCATTCACTTAAAAGTATAATTCTATTTCGGTTACTCTGATTCAACTTTATGTTTGTTTAGTGCAGTTGCCTCAGACAACTTTTTGAATAATATTTATTATTAACTTTTACACTGAGAAAATGTTCATTAAATAAATATCTGTTAATATTATTTTATTAAATATAATAATATTTAATAATACCATCTGTTGTTCATCATGTCATGTTTTGATAAAGATTTGAAATTACCTCTAAACAGTTTGCTTCTAAAAGTAGTTAAATAAATAGTTTGCCAGAGCAATTAGGATTGTAATATATGGTTATACTACTTGAAAATATTTATTTCTGTATTTAAAAATGATTAAGCACTTAAATGAAGACTCATCTGTTTTTCTATTCCTGGGGGGAGGAAATAATTTATCTGCAATGATTATTTTCCAACAAATGTTTTCATATGTAGTTGGGCATATTATTTATTATAGGATTTATGCAAAATGATTGACCTTAAATTGATCATGGATAAAGCTTAATATCCTTACTAATGAAAATGATAATTTCCTTAAGAAATTTACCATTAAAAAATTGGCATTCATGTAAAGTGTAATTCTATTTCAGTTATTTTTATACAACTTTATATTTGTTTACTTCAGTTGCCTTTTTTTACTTTAACTAAAAAAAACTTTTGAAACTTTTAACTGCAAAAATTAGGAAAAAGGTTCAATACATGAATATATGTTTATATTATTTTATTAAATACTACCATCTGTACAACTGTTGCTCATCGTGTCATGTTTTGATTATGATTTGAAATTACTTCTAAATAGTTTACTTCTGAAAATAAACTAAATAATTTGCCAGAGCAATAATGATTACTAGAGGTCGACCAGCGGTCGAAATTTGACCGCTATTCATTAAATTTTTAAGTTTGAACGTTATTGAGGTTCTTTTGTCAAAAAGTATACCTCTATAATCATTGCATATAATTTTTTTGAATTTTTTCTATTACGTATGAATTTTGAATTTTATTCTATTGCTGCTACACAATTTTCTTTTCACAACAGATGTATATTGAGCAATCTATATATTGATATCTATTTGACAAAATATACAATGTTTATACAATGTATGTACAAAATAAACAATGCATGTTTTATTTCATTTAGTTTAATGTATTTGTAATACATATTATATATAAATTCTTTAGTGATAATCTCTACTCTGTGCAACTGTTTGACCACAGACTAATATGTGTTTGACATTGACAGATTTAAATCATCCGCATTTTGTATTTCACTCTGAAGAGTTTTTTTTATAAATAATCTAAATAAACTCCCTCTTGGAGTGGATTTCACTGCAGGGGGATTAAATCAATTACAAATCATTCACTCCGCTAATTTCTTATAGTGTGTGAACGTAAACAGTGAATGTTTTATTTTATTGAATTTAATGTATTTGTAACACATATTATACATAAATTTTATCTTTCTGCACTCCTTCTCCATATGAACTTTAACTATGACAAATCTCGCACTCCTCCGTGCTCGCAATGTGCTTAAAAAGGGGGTACAAAGTTTTTTCTTCATGTATTAATATATAGATGATATATGGTTATATTTTTTGAAATTATTTACTTCTGTAATTTATTAATGATTAGGTACTTAATTGAAGACTCATCTGTTTTTCTATTCTTCAAGGGGAAGAAATAATTTATCTGTAATGATTATTTTTCAACAAATGTTTTCATATGTAGTTGGGCATATTATTTATTATAGGATTTATGCAAAATAATTTACCTTAATTGATCATGGATAAAGCTTAATATCCTTACTAATGAAAATGATAATTTCCTTAAGAAATTTACCATTTAAAAATTGGCATTCATGTAAAGTGTAATTCTATTTCAGTTTACTTACAACTTTTTATTTGTTTAATGCAGTTGACTCGGGCAACTTTTAACTGAAAAAATGTTCAATAAATGGATATCTGTTTATATTATTTTATTAAGTATTATAGTATTAAATACTATCATCTGCTGTCCATCATGCCATATTTTGATTACGATTTGAAATTACTTCTAAGTAGAAGAAATTACTTCTTTGCTTCTAAAAGTATTTAACTAAATAGTTTGGCAGAGCAATTAGGATTATGGTATATGGTTACATTTCTTGAAATTATTTACTTCTGTACTTAAAAATGATTAAGTACTTAAATGAAGACTCGTCTGTTTTTGTATTCTTGGAGGGAAGAAATAATTTATATATAATGATTATTTTCTAACAAATGTTTTCATATGTATATTATTTATTACAGGATTTTTGCAAAATAATTTACCCTAAATTTATAATGGATAAAGATTACTTAGAGATTAGATTAGATTAGATCCTTACTAATGAAAATGATAATTTAGTTAAGAAATTTACCATTAAAAATTGCATTCATGAAAAAGTGTGATTCTATTTCAATTATTTTGATACAACTTTATATTAACAACTTATATTTGTTTAGTGCAGTTGCCCTAGGCAGCTTTTTGAATAACATTTATTAATAACTTTTAAACTGAAAAAATAAGATTTCTTTCTAATTTTTACGAAAAGTTTAAAATAAAGTTTATTAGTAAAAGTTTAAGCAATCGGGAAAAATAAGCCTGCATGAAAGAGTAAGTTAACCTGTATTTGAGATTCAATAATGCATTTATTAATTTAAAAAAAACATACACAAAAACAACAATTTTTAGTGCTAATAATAAGATAATGGAGAAACTATACACAATTCAGCATAATATAGTTTTTATAATATATTTTCAATCTGATCTTTTTCAGAAATATCATAAATTATTAGGGATTATTCTCATGCATCTCCATATTAGAATGAATTTATATTCAGATTACACCTGTGTCCAATCTAAAAAAAATTAAGAGAATGAAATTAAGTACCCAACTACACATGAAAACAATTGTTGGAAAGAAGTACAACCGTTTATCATAATCCTAATTGCTCTGGCGAACTTCCTAGAAATAATTTCAAATTATCAAAACACGAGTAACAACAGATTCAACTGAAATCTACCCATTACTCCGATCAGCTGTGTAGGCGATCTTCTGCGTCGTCTCCGATCCGATAGATAAGTCTTCAGTCACATGTATTACAAAAGTGATGCAATCATTCGAAAACGCATATCACAACAAGAGGGATGATTCACCGAAAGACACTCGTACAAGACCAATAGCAGTAGAAACTGCTATTGAGGGAAAAAGTGATTGGGGGAGAAAAATGTGAATCACAGAGAAACGTAATACGAGGGAAGAAATAGTTGGTATTTGTGGTTTCACGTTCTAGAGAACTGCAACTTTTCATGGCGCCATCTATTGTCAGTATATAGAACTATAAACTAAAACTTTGAAAAGTTTATTAAAAAATCAAATAAAAAAATTAAAACATTTTACTTTTAATTACAAATGATTAAATCACACCTTTTTGACAGTAGTATTCATCACTGGTATTTGTGATTTTTTGATATTACGTAGAAAATAACAGTTCGTCAAATATTCGTCATCCCTAGTTGACAGTAGTATTCATCACTGGTATTTGTGATTTTTTAATATTACGTAGAAAATAACAGTTCGTCAAATATTCGTCATCCCTAATATTGCGGAGAAAATAACAGTTCTTCAAATATTCGTCATCCCTAGCTCAGGTTTAGTAGAAAGGTATGTTTGAGACGTATGATTGCTATAAAGCCTCTTTGTTTCTAATTGAAGAAAAAAATTGAGAACTAGTCACGAATTGAGGCCTACACATGAGAGTCGGCATCACCGCCCACTCTCCAACGTGTCGCCACCCCGGCTATGTTGCCCAAGCCCCGTTACATAGAACTATTTATAATTTTTGGCAACAGCAAGTTTTCTTACTTTTAGTGGCAACATGTCTCATATGCGGGAATTTTGTTTATGAAATGCAGCTCAACTGATTTAAATTTTATTATCATTTTTGGTGTTGCTTTTGACATATAGATTTGAAAGTTGGAATATGTGGTTTGATAAACAGGTTAGTTTAAAGTAATCTATTAGTTTACTTGATAGTTATAGTTAATTTCAATTATGTCCTTTTACTTTCAAATAATAGTACTTTTCGTTTTATCTATTTTCAGGTTCTGTTTCCGCGAGTTCTTCGCAGTCTCTTTTGGACGATTGTGATACAAGAAAGTTACTTGTCTTTGAGTTTTCTTTTACTTAAAATTGTAGCATGGAACCCTGTTTTGGGATTTTTAGGTAAACCATTTCTGTTTACTCTAGGATTTAATTTTATTACGATCTTTAATTTTGTTAGTTTTTTAATTTGAGGAGGAAAGCATTTTTAAGTGTGATTAGAAGGTTCGGCGTTTGCTCTAATTGTACTAGGATAGTTGTAGGAGTTTTATTACGTAAAACACAGTTCTGAAATAAACTAATAAATTGTATTCATGAAACAATGATTCACATTTTCCATGTCATGAATTCTTGTGGTTTATTCTATCGTCTCCTAAGAAAGATGATTAATAATATTAGATTGCAGTTTTGTGAAGTTTATATTACATTGACAATATATATGTTACATGACATAATATGAATGTTTTGTTGTTGGGAAAAAAGTAGAGGCAGCTTTAGTCAAATTTTTATAAGGTGTGATAAATAGCAACTTTAGAGAAAATCCAGATCCAGAAATCTTTTGTTTAACTGTGGAATTTTAGCAGACAATATATTGCTATCGTGAGCATATGCTATAAACTGACTTTCAGATGGCAAGTCATGTTTATTGCGCAAGTCATGCAATGTTTAGATTCATTAATCTTCACTGATTTAAACCTTTTGATTTATCTCATGGATATCAATAGACATTAATACAATATAATTTGTTATCTGCATATGCTTTTTTTTAGATTAAAAACAATGACAGATGTTTCATTTTAAGCAGTTGTCAAGTATGTAAAAAGCAGCAATTAATTAGTGGCATAAAACATCCTGTCTAGACAGGGAGGAAAATACCACTTATTTTATTTCTAATTATAGTAAATTTGAAATCAAAGCTTATTACTGTCATTTTTAATTTGTTGCTCTATTTTTATAATAAAATTCTGGGGTAGTATTTGATAATGTTAATTGAGTTGTATGCTGTATTTTCTGCTTAATTTTTTTTTAGTGCAGTCTTTTCCTGGTTAAAGTAAAGTTTATGGTGCACAGCCCTTTCTCTCCGCTTTAGCTCGCCAATTCCTTGCCGCCAAGCAGGAGACGGATTGGCGACGTCAGAACATTTGTTTTGGTTGTGCAGGAATGTTCCTATTTGTGTCTTGTTCACGCAGAAATCGTTATATTTTTATTTTGCTCTTCAGCGGTGTGATTTTATTGGTCAGGTATCTGCTATCTACGATTTCATTGGTCAATTTCTTCAGATTTGAATAAAACTTGGCTTGGAATTGAAATTCTTGTTTTTAGATTTCTAACATTCAATGAAAAAGCAAAGCTACTATTTTCCCGCTTTGCTGAAAGCGAAGCTGCTGATTTTTTTTTTTTTTTTTTTTTTTTTTTGTTTAAAAAATTTGCCCGGAACCCACTTGAGATGCCGCAGGCATTGCGTGCACAAGACAACAATAAAATGCTCACTGCACACCCAAAACAAATGTTCTCACATCGCCAAGCCATCTTGCTCTTGGTGACAAAAAGTTGGCAATCGTAAGTAGGGAGGAACGGCTGTGCACCGTAACCTTTACTTTCACTCATTTTCCTTTCTTTTATTTTTGATGATAGAAAATCAAACTGTGTAACATATATTTTTGAAGTTTGAAATAGATGTTCCATAATCTTAAAATCAAACATAATTCCCTGGATTTTTAATGTATGCATTCATATATACTTTTTTTTTTGCGTTTGTTTTTCCCCATTCAGAAATAGAGTCTGCATGAGGCTTATTACATTCATTTCACAAGTTTAAAGTTATGTTTTTTTTTTATGAGTTTACTCCTCTCTGTATTTTCTTTTCTTTTTTTTTTTGACATACAGCACTTGAAATAAGATATGAGGAGGAAAAGAAAAGATAAAAATGAAAAATTAGAAACGATAAAAACTTTTAAGAATCTTATATACGTGAAGGCCAAGCAGATAATTCTAGACTGCATAAGCCATTGCTAGGGAAAAAATCGAAATACTACAGTTTCATTTTCCCTATTTAAATTAACTTAATTATCATAGATATGAATTATAGATTATATCAACTATAATATAAATATTTGATAAGAGCATAATAGATTGAATCCTAAATTATATGAAATCTGACAATTAAAGGGAGTGCATGATTAGTTTCTGAAGCGGGTAGAAATAATATGCAAATGAGCAATTATGTATTGTTAAACAATTTATCATAAAACTGATCTCTAAATGATTTAAAATAAATATAGTAATAAACTATTTGAATAATTCAAATTGGGACATGGTGCACTGATTTCTATTTTAACATAAATTATCTGTTAGGAAACATCTGTGAAAATGACATATAATGGCTGGATAGACCATTATTTTTTACCGAGAATGCTATGGGGGGGGGGGGGGTATAGTGTAATACTGGATGGCACATGTTTTTCTCCAAAAAATGATAGGGAGCTGATATGATTGTTAGTCTGCGGGAAAAGATTATTAGTGCCCTACCAAGTATAGGGGAGACTTGGGATGTTTGACCCACTTTTGAAAAAACTGTTTCCCATTTACTTTAAAAGCAAGATCTATTTTTTTTCTTTCACCATTTTATAACTCATATTATGGGACATATATCCACATTATTATAATTTATAAAATATTTAAAATAACATTTTTTTATAAAGATTTTCTAAAATAGTAAAAACTGGGTCAAACATCCCCACTTCAGGGAGGTTTGACCCATTTAATAAAAACAAAATAAAACATTGTTTAAAGATTAATAATTACATATTAACTACTTAATTAAATATTATTCTTTATAGCACACAATTCAGAACTAGTTTATTTTGTCAACAGTACATAAACTGCATTTAGTGAAAGTTTTGATAATCGCAAATGTCAAATTTGATTTACAAAGCAACACTTTCGGTTTTACCACATTTGCTTTATTAAAGCCCATTGCTCTACCCAGACTTCAGGGCTCCGCAAGGATATTCTTTATGCCTGTTTATAAATTCTTTCAACCAGTCATAGCTGGCAGATTTCTTTGTTGACTATCTTTGGAGTTAATTCATAATGTAACTTGGAAACAAGCTGCAAATATTCCTAATTTTTCACTATATCAGGGAATACTTGACAGGAAACATGATTAGTTTTAAATTGTATATTTCCCATCTTCAAATCCTTTATATTTATCCATATACCACTTTCTAAAGTTTTTTTTATCAATATAATCCTCAGCTGATGCTCTAACGCTTTTATCTTTTTAAATGATGGACAGAAAGGCAGCTTTAATTAACGTTGGGGATACCTTTCGTTTTTAATTTTATTCTGACTTGTAGAAAAATGACATCAAAATAAATAAGAGACATTATTATCTTCATTACTTTTTCAGACATGACACATTTCCGCTTTTTCGGCATCGGATTTTATCATTCTTATTTTTTTATTACATAATAATTCTACAATATTTTAATATCTTAAGCACTTTTTGTATAAATTTATTTATTTTATTGTTAGATTAATTACACTTATTTTACTTTTCGGTATTTATGTTTGGCACGATTCATTATTTATGAAGTTCAGCTTTTTTTGTTCCAAGCCTGTGTCACGTCTGCTTTTTCTTTAAACCTACTTCACTCTTATTATTATAAGGTTGATTTACTCTCTCTGGTTCTATGACACAACCAGGCTTCAGTGGTTGGTGTTAATTTAGTCAGTCAAATAAAACTCTTTGCTGTAAGTTTGTTATAAATAAGACTATCTGATATATCCGGCTATGCTCAGGATAAAAATACTTTCATGTGGAATATTTTTAATGTAAAAATTATCTTTATATTGAATATTATGATACCTTTATCATTTTTAAAAAATCTTTTTGTTGTCTGAAATGTTTTTTTAATTATAATGAGAATATCAATTTAGGCAAGCGATTTTTAAAAACCACTGAAAGCTAATTTTCTCCGTAAGTCATTAATATTTGTTATAGCAGTACGCGCATGGCATTGCCAGTGGAATCAGAACTTCAACAAAGTGTGTGTGTGGGGAAATGCGGTCACAAAAAAAGTTTTGAAAACAAAGGATACACATTATTGATTTTTCCGCGATAATGACACAGTACCGTGACCTTCGAAGGTCACGACAGTACCCCCTTCGTCACCCCTGGAGCTTGCGCGAAAAGCTATGGCACATTTTACACAGATGTTAAAGAAACTCTTTTAGTTCATCACGGAAAAAATTTTCTCATAATTCAGCGAATTACGTTAGAACTTCAAAGCCAACTTATCACCCATGTCAAAATGTTCCAGCACTGCATAATTTACGACTAAACCCTTGCATCCAACAAAATGATTTCAAATTATTCCTATCGAAACGTGCTAAAAAGTTAGGAGAGAATAATTCCGAAAGATGGCGCCAGACGTAGCCAAGGAGAAATTGGCCGTTCCGGAAAAAGAACTTCATTCGAAAAGAATTTTTTAACCCTTTAAGAAAAAAAAATTATTAAAAATGAACGGACAAAGATATTTTAACCGTTCTTGTTTTAAATGAGAGATGAATATTTCTATTGTTACCACAAGAAAACTGAAAACCATAGCTTTATTAGAACTTTGGATGCGAAGAAATAAAAATTGACAGTTAAAAATATAAGGAGAAAGTGACTATTTTTTAAAAATTTCTCAAAATTCAGTAAATTACGTTATAAATTCGAAAACTTCATTAGAACGGAAATCGCTTGCTCTTTCCGATGGTGTATCTATTTTTGTCGTCCAATTATTCAAAGCCATTCTATTGAGAAATTAGTGCAAAAAATCAACCAAAACAACACAAAACATTAAATAAAAAATTTTCTAGATTAATTTTAAAATTTCGGCTTCGAGGTGCATTCAGTCACCATTACGACTACCTGTGTGCCAAATTTCATAGCTGTAAGTGTGACAGATTCGTCTGGACATCGCAGACATACACACACAAACATTGCTTTTTATAAGTACTGATAAATACTTCAAATTTTGGTCACAAATACCAAAGCATAAAAAAGGTTTTAATGAAGGTTCTGTGACAATTAATTAAATACTTAATTTATTATTTGTAAAGGATATGAAAATTTTATTATGAGCAACAATAGGTATATCAGCTAGTAAAGAATAAACTATTTAATAAATTATCAAAAAATTTCCTTATACTTAGTATTTGTGGTAAAAATTTGAAGAAATTCCATTTAGTAGTTGGGATTTTAATACATCAGCTATACAGAACGTTGAAGCTTATTTTTTTCTTGGAAACATTGTGTTACTTCAGGGTATTACTGCACAGTAAAACTTCAATTGACCATCACCAACGGGACCAGGGCTGTGACTGACAACCAAATAGACGGATAACAGAAATCTCTTAATACGCATATACAGTAACACGATTTCATGAAAATAAAATATTTTAAAAGTGAATAATTCATACATATTGTATTTAATTTTGCATAACAATCAATGTAAACTTCAATATAAAAGTAATACTGTACAGAAATGTATTGTAATACTATAAAGATATTAAAACAATTGAAAGAAAAACAAAACTATAATAGACATTAAACACCACAAAATTGATGAGATACATTTGAAAAAGCCAAGGAAGGAAGAATCCAAATGGAAAACTTCATCAATGGCCACTTTCCATTTTGGATTCTAATTGGGATAAGTTTTCTGTCAAGGAAAAGCGACTTTAAGGTCAGACAAACTTTTCCTCTGTGGCCTGAACCTATCCCAGACAATTGGAAACAAAAATAGGGAAAAAAACATTTTTTTTTAAAAAAAGGAAATCTAAACAGTCTTTACTAACAAAAGTAATACTATAAACCTACATTCCTAGATGATGACAGATAACAGAAACTGACAGTTAAACGAGTGAGGGTTAATCAAAGTTCTACTTTAACCATTTGAAGAGGGGTGAACCTCGGACCTATAGACTCGATGTTATATGCCTTACCTATTGAGCCAGCTAGATTTGTCATTGGTGCACGTTTCTACTTTTTCTTCAATATCAAATATCGTTTGACCAACAAGTTTTGATTTTTTTAGTGTACAAACTATTTATTGCATTTCACTTTTCATTGTTTATTGTTCTAGGTTTGTCATGCAAGCAGAAGAGCTTCAACTGTGCACCTGCAGTGGAAAGATAGTTTTAAATTCATAAAAAAATTATTATTTAATTCATTGTCATGAAACCTTCCCTAAAACCTTCCTTATAGTATTTGTGAGCAAAGTCCATAATAGAACTCTTTTAATATCAGGAAGATAATATTTTCTACAGTCTGCTTTCTTATAACTGAATTTAATTTGATTTTCTTAATTGTGCACTTACTGTATAAATTTTGAATTCTTCTGTTTATTTGGCTTTGCTATAAGATTAAAATACAAAGATTGTGAATGATTTTTAATTTTTTTTTTTTTTGCTTTATAAGTGTGCCATTACAGTTATAATTATTATTAAAAATTACTTTTATATGTGATTTGATTTCTTATAAATCTTGGAAAAAATTTTATTTCAGATTGGCTGTTTTATTTGATCCACTGGAAGACCATAGTGTACCGAAGTATTTTATGTCTGACAACTATTGTGTTTGGAGTTTTCAACAAACGTTTCTATAGTGGTAGGTTTTACTTTCTTATGCTGCTAAAAGTATTAATGTATAAGCTTGGGTAATTTATTTTTCTAACCATTAAACCTTTAGTATGTTATAAAATTCTGAAAACAGAATTCACAAGACAGTATCACAAGGTATGGTAATTCTGTGTACTACTTTGGAATACTTAAATCATGAATATATTAAATTTTTAAATGTTAATATAATGCCAAATGAAGTTTGTCCAATAATTGTATTTTAAATTATTGGTGATGCTAAACAAAATTATTTTATAATTATGCTACTAAAATAAGTGATGAAATTGCCTATGTTGTGTACCAAGAAAGTCTTATGGCAATTTGTCTCTGAATTATGATATATCTTGGAATTTTAAAAGATGTTAAATGAAAAATGAAATTCCTGCAGTGCAAAAAATTATAAATAGAAATAATTAATAAACTGACTTCTATTAAACAGTTTTACTTTATAAAGAAATAATTGTAATCCAAAGCAACAAAGAAGGAAAACATCAGTTCCACACCAAAACACTTTTCTGTTTAAATTTAAAAACTTGGTTTAGTATGGCTTTGATAAATAGGAATTAGAAATATGAAATGCAGTGTTTGTAGCTCCTTGCATCTGATTCTTTGCACTTACACCAATTTGCACTTAATTGGATGATAGGGATATCTTCTGGCATTTCTTCTGTCATCCTATGATTCCATAGTTTAAAAAGTATCTTGCCAACTAAATATCAGATAAAAGTGTTCACTAGAAGAAAATTGCAAGATAAGTTGGAGCATCACTGGTACAATATTGTTTAATTAAAGCCGTCTTTGATATATATAATGTCCTGATCAGTAACTCATAAGATTTGTAAAATATTTGTTAAAACTGTTTTGTTAGGAATTAAGATTGTTAAACTTCAGAGGCTTTTTGGTGTTTTTTGTTCTGCAATATTGGTTGCTTTTTTAAATTGGAAAAGGATAAATGCTTAATAATTGTATTACTTAATACCCTTCAGTTGAATTTAATACATATTTTTGACACAACTTTTGCTGTTTTACTCAAGATCTAAATCATGTTAAACAAATAAGTTAGAAGATAAAGATGAAATTCTCAATGCATATATGGATTAATGATTATTCTTATTTAAAAATTATTCTAGATTGCACTTTTAATTTTCACAATAAAGTGGGATTT
The DNA here is from genome assembly GCA_013235015.1 of Araneus ventricosus. NCBI lineage: Eukaryota > Metazoa > Arthropoda > Arachnida > Araneae > Araneidae > Araneus > Araneus ventricosus. Next base: position 24,057 of record BGPR01013982.1, on the reverse strand, counting down.
CCATGAGAGAAATCCATATCAATCTATAAGAAGTTTGTGCAGATACAATACTGATTAGAATGTACTGAAAGATAAGGCTTTTTGCAATGATTTTTTTAAAAAATTGAATCAAAAATTATGTCTGCAAGATTTCATGGTTGACAAGCCTTTCAACTTTTCAAATTAAGTTATTTAAAATTCTAAATAGAGATGTTAATTATAAGAGGATGTTTCCAAAAAAAGTTTACAAAGGTAATAAAAGATTATTTATTAACATTAAACAGAAAATACAAAAGAGAATTAAGAGGCATACTTGTCGATCACTTTTCCACATAATCACCAAATCTATTTAGGCATTTATCTGAATGCAGGATCAACTTGATTAACCCGGCTTGGCAGAAATCATGTCCTGTCCATTGAGCCAGTTCTCGACAATTGTTTTCGCTCTCTGAAAAGAACCTTGTTCCAGATAAGTGTTTGGAACCCAGATTGGGTGCCGAATCTGTTCTGTAGGGGGGTGGGGGTGGGGGTGGCTCCAGACTTCCTACTTGAACTTTCGCAGCAATTCTTGAGTTTTGAAAGCAGTATGGGTATTGTCATACAGGAGGATGGCACCATCACTCAACATGCTAGGGCATTTGCGTTGGGTAACTTCATGATGGTCCAATGATTATTTCCTTTTTCCGAAATTGAAGGTATACTTATCTGGAACAAGGTTCTCTTCAGAGCGTGATGTGAAAAGAGTTGCCGAGAACTGGCTCAAAGGACAAGACGTTTTATTTACTTATTTTCTCTATTTAAAAATATTAGTCATTTTCATTAAATTAATAAAATTATAAATTTTTTTTCTTAAAAGAAATTTTTGAAGTATTTTTTAAAATTTTAAATTATGGTTAATTTAAATCAGTGGTTACTAAATGTGGGCTTTGGCACCCTGAGGAGTGTCAACTTTCTCACATGGATGCTGTGAGATATTGTATAATTTTCATAATTTTATTTAGATGTTTACATTTATTTATTTGACATACTTTTATTTGTGAGAAGCTGGGTTTTTGGCAGTTACAGTCATAACGTCAAATTATTGCACAAAAATCAATTTGAAATAGGATATGAAGGTAGCTTTGTCGAGTTTAATTCCACAATTTTAGATAATTCTTTGCGATCAATAAGCACATCCATCCCACTAAATATTATTTAAATTTGTTCAATGAATTTTTCTGTGACATAAAATGTATTTTATTTATTTTTAACTAACCTATACAAAAATTATCGATCATTTTTTAAAAAGTAGTTGGAGATTTACATTCCTTGGAAGAATCTGGTTTCAGCACAAGTGCTGAGAATCGAAAAAGTTTGGGAACCACTGATTTAAATCATTATTGTTTTTGTAACTTATTTTCTCTTCATCTAATGATATGTGTGATATTACATAGTATGAATATTGAATTCATGAATTGATTTTAAAATATATAGATTTCTTCATGATAATTCTTTTTTTAAAAAATTGTATATAATTATTTTTCAGCCGAGAAACATATTTGTTCAACAAGGCTAGAGAAAATATCCAGAGCTCTAAGTCCTCGCCATGTTCAACATTTTGTCATTACAATGCTTTTGGGAGGTTTAGCTAGTCACTGTTGCATTAAGCTGTTTCAAGTTTTTGATCCAGAAAAGCAATCATTTCTTTCATCCTTGTGAGTAATTTTTTCTCCCCCCAAAATTATTTATTTGTTATTAGCTGAAAACCTGGTGTTGCTCGGGATCCATATTTTCTCATATACCGGCCTTCTTTTCCTGTCCTCCTTCCTCTTCCTGTTGCTAATTTTCTGCAACAAATGTAAATGTTCTTTGAATCCTTTCTTGTTGAATTAAAACTTTCAAATATAGCCTTTTTATCACCTTATAATAGCATGGTTTGATTGAAAATGCAAGAAAATTTGAAAAAGAAAATTTATTTTAAACTATATATAGTTCAATAACTAAAACAGCTTTACAATGAACAAATGTACTAATACTGTATAACTTGGTTACTGCGAAACTCCTAAATAAAATGTTTTATAAATCATATAAAGAAAGTCAAAATCTCTCGAACACTTTTCACTCGAAAGAATTTCGCTGAAGAAGAATGCTCGGACAAAAAGAATACTTTTAACCTCAGTTAGGGGAATTGACTATAGTACTTCTCTATGTACAATGTTTTTTTGTCTCTCCAGAAGGAGAGTATACATACAGATTTCTGGACATTCCTACTCGTGAGTATCCTACATAGTTCTGGTATTATTTTTATGTACCCTAATCATATTTTGCTTTAAAAACTGGCATAAATGCAGTAATGTTTTGTCTCAATGGCACCCTTAAAGCTGGCATCTGTACTCCTCTATCACTACTCCACTTCACACTGATTAGGATAATTTAAAAGTTTGTGAAATTAAAACGAAATGCCACATAGTAACTAAACTAACGTCATTGGATGTTTCAATGCATGTTAAAAGCTATGAAATATAATGGAAGTTATGTGCATGCTATGAAATAACAGCGGAAGTAAGAAGTCTTCCTTGACCAAAAAAAGCAACATTTTCTTAACTTTAAAAGTGGTAAAAACGCATGAATAAAGGATTTGATGAAACTATAAATTGGTTTAAATTTGAGTTTATAACAATAAAAGCATTGTTACAATTTGAGTTCAAAATGAATTTTGAAACCTTAATTACACAGGGTTCCCACGGGTCTTGGAAAGCGCTTATAAGTGCTTATTTTAACCTGCCATTTCTAAAAGCCCTTAGAAGTACTTATTTTTCGTCAGTAGCCCTTAGAACTAGCTTATTTATAAAGAATCTTGGAACATTTTAAATAGAAAAGAAAATTCTTTATAATTTATTGGTTTAAAGTATGAAATTTTTGAAACAAATATTGTTAGAATGTAATAAGTTGTAATATGTTTATAAGTCAAGATATTTTACTATATATATATATGAGCAACTTTTTGAACTTTGAAGATAGGGGTAAGTTTAATTTTTTCTCCTTGCTGTACCTATTTTATAGTTTGTTAACATGCGTACATATTACTGACATGCGTGCATATGCATGTCCATATTTTAACTTCTGGCATTTTTAAAAATGGGACTGGGCTTATTTTGAAATTTTTTTATATGGCATTATTTTTTTGTATAATTTAAAAAAATGGACATAAATATTGAATTTTTTACATAGGATTGTTCTTATCAGTTTAACTAAATTGTAAAAGCATCTCACTTGGTTGAAAGTCATGTATTAAATTGTGAAATACAGCTTTTATAATATTTTATTTGAGTCCTTAGAAAGTGCTTATTTTTAGTTTGAAAAGTAGAGTGGGAACAATGTTACAGTTGTTACCCATGTACAGCGATTAAATGAATATCATTAAAAAATAATTTTTTGCTCTTTAAGGTGATGTAAAAAATTTCATACCATAAGTATTTCAGAAGTTATTGGCGAAAAATGTTTAAAAATAGCTTAATTTTTGTTATTTAATTAAATAAATAAAAATCTAATTCGAATTTTAAAATAATTTTTACGACGTTAGCTCACTCTTGTGCTAATCCATCACTGTGCCAAATTTGGTCGCCTTAAGTCCAACGGTGTGGGCATGCATAAAGAACCAAAAAATGAATGCACAAACATACTTTCCTCTTTTATATATATATATAGATGAAGTTGGTATCATTAAGGAAAATACTTGTATTTTTTTAGTTTTTAGATTTTTTTTCTTTGTAGACCTCATCAGATAATCAAAAAGTTTCTTGTATTCTAATTAAAAAAAAAATTTGATTCAAGGATTTCCAATTTTCAGCAGTCATCAGATTTCCTCGTTTTAGACATTTACAAATAAAGTGTTTATGGCATGTACTTCAATCTTAATTCACAATTCGTAAATGTACCTTGAGGGATGTTGGTCATTTTTAAAAAAATCTATTATATGTTGCAGTCTTTGAATCATCTAATTGTAAGCTCGAATATGTTCGAAAGTCAGATGTCTTGGATGTTTTTTACATAGTTGATATCATGCTTGTATTTATTAAATCAGTATCGAAGATTTAAATTGAACATTTCTCAAGTTTTTACAAAAAATTATCCATAATTTACGATTAGTGTATTGACAAAGATTTTAGGAAATATTTCATTTTGAATTATCTATATCTGTGTATGTCTTGCTCTTAAACGTACAATTTATGTTTTAATCAAATTGTTAAAGTCATGTAAATTTTCTCTGAAGCGCTTCATTGAATGTATAATTGGTAAAAATGTAAGTTTGCTATAATGCAAATATTACTCTCAAACTATCTATAGTTTTGTATTTGAAAATTTCACACTATTTTCTAATTCACACAAGATAAATTATTGTGTTGCAATCTAGATAGAAATACTATATCAAATTTTATATAGAAATCATCAGTTTACTGTTCTATGAGAAAATAATTCAGGTAGTTTTAGTCGTTATTTTGAAAGAAATGTTAAACAAAGTTGAATACAGTAAACTCTCGATATCTCGAAATCGAAGGTACCCGGAAAAGAATTCGAGATAACGAGGTTATCCTCCCAAGCATTAAAAATTACACATAATTACAAGGTAAGGAATATATTGTAAAATATTTTAGCCAGATAGAGCTAAATGTCTGAAAACAGCATTTCTATATTAATTCATAGCAGTGACATTAATTTACATAGAAGTATAAAATTTTTAAAACGGAATGTATTTGTAATAAATTACTACTACTTAGAATTTCTTTCGAAAGTCTAGCATAGTGACCTGGCGACACCTCTTTTCAAATTACTTTTCTACTAAGTTTTCAATCCAAAAAATAGCTGCGAAATCCTCTTTTTCCACGTTTTCTGAACATTCCATGAACATGTGAACAGCATCTTTAGCCTGACCCGCAGTAATGTTGGTGTCTGCTTGAACATCCACCTCTTCCTCATCTCTCGAAGGCAAAGAAATTGTTTAAGAAAAGATCTCATCATCAGTCCACACACTTGAACCTCCGATTCGAACTCCGTAAATTTTTCAAACATTGGCGTTTTAGAAAGGTTGAGGATTTTTGAAACCTTCTCCCATTTTCCACACTGGTGTGTTTCTGTGTGGAGTTCCTGCTCTTCATCTGATTCACTTTCCACACTAGAAAAACAAGCTTTTTCAAAACAGTTTTTGATTTTATTTTGTGTAACGTTCATCCAGGCTCTGTCTGCCATCCTCATAAAATCAAGCATATTAAACGGTTTAATTTTCTGTTTTTTATCAATTGAATCCACAACCTTCTTTACAAGTTCCTTTCTGTAAAAAACTTTAAAACTTCTTATTATCCCCTGATCTAGAGGTTGCAGCTTGGAAGTCGTGTTAGGTGGCAGGAAACCACCTATACTGCGTTTGTTTTAGGGATAAGGCTGTGAGCCGTGCAGTTATCAATGAATAAAACAATTTTCCTCTTCTCTTTACACATTTTCTTGTTTATTTGTTTTAACCACTCTGAGAAAAATTCACTCGTCATCCAAGCTTTTTTATTTGCTTTATAATGAAGTGGAAATGACTTAATTCCTTTAAAGCACATTGGGTTTCTAGATTTTCCAATCATCAATGCAGTAAGCTTCTTAGTCCTACTCAATGTTGGTAGCTAAAAGTAACGTTACTCGCTCTTAACTTTGTTTTCCTCCATGGAAGGTTTCTCCTTGGAAATCTGTACTTTTGTCTAGCAATGCTTTGAAGAAAAGCCCAGTCTCATCAGCACCGAATATTCTTGTAGAAGATCAGGAAGAGTTTTTATCCATTCCGAACAAAGCTCATCATTCACTGATTGGCTTTCGGCACACAATTTTCTAAAAACAATGTTATGATGGTTTTAAAGATTTTCAGCCATCCATTGCTGCTTTTGAAGTCTTTGTAACCCAGCTTCTGTGCAAATTGTTCCGCTTTTTCTTTCAACTCATTGCATCCAATAGGTAAATTACAATCTCTGCATTGTTTAATCCATTTTATGAAGCATTCTTCTAATTCAGGATCTCAATTCGAATCTTCTTCATGGATCCTTTTTTCAGTTCAAAAAGTCTTTTAATTTTCTCTCTGTCCTTTAGTATTGTAGATAAAGTCGATGCTGGAATTTTAAAATCCTTGGCTATTTGTCCTTTCTTCCCGCCTTTATCAACAGCTTCGAAAATCTCGACCTTTTTCTTTACTGTCACCACATTCAACTTTTGTTTAATACTTAACTTTTTTTTCGTCTCCATGGCACCACCTTCCATTTTTGCAACTCGAACTGGCAATTCACACACTTTTTAATTGCAACTACACCCCACAAACATTTTTCGCAGACTGATTTAACATGTGTAGTCAAGTTTGTTGAACCTGTTCCATAAACACAACAACTAATAGGCTTGTGTAACGGATTGGTGAGAATGACACTCATCGGATCCAGCCGATACTATACGACCTTGAATATCCATTTGGGTGTAAAGGGAGTGGTATTGTTCCTTTTGCAGCAAATTCTGGGAAAGCATCCCCTATGTGAAATCTTCATGAAGGTCACAATGTCACTAAACAGCGATTTTCAAGGGGAAAAAAATATTTTTCGCTTCGAAAAAAATTCGACATATCAAGGTTTTGAGTGAAAACACTTTGATATAGGAATTGAAATCAACATTAGAGAAATACGAAATTTCAAGGGGAAAATATTTTTTCGAGATATCAAGGTTTTCGAGATATCGAGAGTTCACTGTATTAAACATATTTTCTGAGGAAGGGAGGAAATTTTACTTTGCTTTGGTACAATGTTTTAGATGAAATACAATACTAGGTTAAATATTATGAAATATGTTTTTATTATTTGCAAACATCTGATGAATGGAATATTATTTTTTTTTTGTACATAACATTTTAAAATTGATTTATGTAAGCTTTTATCTATAATATAAAGCAGAAAATACATGTATCTGTCTGTCGGTCACAAGAACTCCTCCTAAACGGTGTACCGTAGCGACATGAAATTTGCACATTACATTCTAAAGAACATTTCTAGGTCAACGGTGCTATTTTCAACTTTCGGAGTTAATTAGTTCTTAAGATATTTAATTAAATAACGAAAATTAACTGCTGTTAAGCCTAATGCTTAGACGTTTTTTGCCAATAACTTCTGAAATATTTATTAGACAATTATTTTTATGCCATTTTAAAGAGCAGAAAATTATCTTTTTAATGATATTAATTCCATTCCGATGAAATGTTTTCTGTGATTGTTATTAACGTCTAAAAATATATTTTTAACGCAATTTCTAACATTACTTTTTATTGTTATAGAAATAAATTCAAGCCAATTCATTGTTTTGCACGGGGCTTTTGCCAGTGTTAAAGTTAATATAAGCAAATATTGTTTTCTTTGAGCATAAACAACAAAGTAGACTTTTCACTTCCAGTTATGGCTTTTACATCTTTTAAAGCGGTTGCACAGTGATCCAATGATGTTAGTGAATTATTCTCTCTATGTTTTACTTAATTTTCACAAATTTTTAAATGATCCTAATGAATGTGTGCTAATGTTACTTAATCTGGTTACTATCGTAGGAAGAGGACAAAGGGAGGGGGAAAATAAGATGTATTATCGGTTTATCTGTCGCAAGAACCCCTCTAAACGGTGAATAGTTCTTAACAAGAAATTTGCACATGTCATTCTGGAATCCGTTCCTGGATAAATTCTACATTTTCAAAAATATTACTTCCTAAGGTATTTAATTAAATTAAGAAAACCAAACCAATTTTCGGCTTTTTAATTCAGTTTTTCAGCAATTTCAGAAAAATATTTTTCACGTATATTATTTACATATCATTTTAAAGAGCAAAAAGTTATCTTTTTAATGATTCCAACTTAAATGTCATGCATTCTTTTCCTTAATTTATTAAACATTTCAGATTTATTTCATACAAAATTTGTAACAATCCTTTCTGTTATTGTAATTAAATTCATACCAATTTATAGTTTTATCAAAAGCTTCATTCCGGTAATTTTACCATTGTGAAAGTTATGATAAAAATATTGTTTTCTTTGAATGTTAACAGAAAGGAAGAAATTTTATTTAGCCTTTATTTCGTAGCATATATCTCTTTCAATATGTTTCCACCACAATCCAATGACGTTATTACCCTCTATCCGCGATTTTTTATTTAATCTTACAAATTTTTAATTATCATAATGAGTGTGTAAAATCCTTCAGGATTGTTGAGCCCACTTCCTACCGGAGGGAGAGGGCGTAAGGAGAAAAAGAAAGATCGCTGTGCAGTTTTTTCCGGTCAGTGACAAAAACACTAAATGGCAATGAAATCCAATATATGAAAGAGTTTCTGCTGTTTCCGTAGCAATGATGGGGAGGGGAAAATGGAATACGAAGGACTACAAGATTCTTGCCAAGTGGTTCAAACTAAGGAGAGAAAAAAAAGAAGGGCATTTCACTGCTGGTCCGAAGGTTCAGTGGATTAATGAAAATCAACGAAAGACGCTTCCATGAAAACCATTTTTAGTGAATTGAAAGTGTTATAAGTACTTGGATTTGAAAATATTTTTATCCTGAGCACCGCTGGGCATATCAGCTAGTTACATATATAGATAAGATGAAAATATATATCAAATTTATTTTTTAAGTATATCGTACATTCTTATTTTAAGGCATTTTTTTTAAAAAAAATTTTACTTTTAAGTATAGATGTTGGTAGTGGGTAGAAATATCTCTTTATTTTTTTATGTTCTCAATTTTTTCTAATTTTTGTCAATATTTAAGTCTGGTTTTTAATCGCCATTTAATTCTTGTCTTATGCCACTTGTATGTTTTCATTGAAAAAAGCAAAAATTGATGAAAGCCCTATAAATAATAAGTATTTGTCTCTTGAATGTGTCATTGATTTTTAATACATTCAATCCAGATGTCAAAATTAAAGTAATTTATTCAGTATGATTCTGTATTCATCTTATTATGATCTGTTTACATCTTGAACTTCTTTGTTACTGTTGTAACTGAATTTTATCACATATAAGTATTTTTTTTTTTTTTTTCTTCCTTTAGTCTGATCTTGGAGAATGATTTTGAACATATGTTTGTTGTACAACACGGCTGTTACACTGCAATTATGTTTAATCTGAAGTACTTCATCTGCTTCCTATATATAGTGAAGTTTCATGTGAATCAGGTATTTTTTTTTAGTTTTTGCAATTGCATTTTTTAATTTATCTGTAGCATATATAGTACAAGTATTGCTGATATTTTTGAGTCTGTTAAACATTTAAAATATGAATTTAATTTCAGAAATTAAGATTTAGCAGTATTGTTTTTAGCAAGTTAGTTTCTGTTGCTGGCATACATTCACCACTTTCTAGGACTTTCTGAGAAATACATTTAAAGCATGTTTGTTCCAAATATATTTTTCCATACTGAGGAAATTAAAAAGACAGTGTCAAACAGAAACATTAATTTTATTTCAATGCTTAAAAATATGAATAATAAATTATAAAACATCAGAGAGGTGATTTTTCTCCTAAGAGAAATGTTTATCTTTATATATAAAAGACAAATACCATGACTCACTCGCTCATCACGGAATCTCCCAAACCACTGGGACTAGAAACTTGAAATTTGGCAGGTGGTTGCTTCTTGGGGAGTAGATGCTCACTAAGAAAGGATTTTTCGGAATTTTAATTAGAATTTAAATTATTTAAAAATTACTTTACATTTTAATGTTTTTCTGGAATAACTTCGGATTCTATTATTGCAAAAAAACATCTTTATATCATCTTAAAGATAAAAAAATTAGTTTTTCAAATGACACCGTTCTTATTTCTAAGCAACATTTTGTTCAATTTTAATTAATGGTTTAAAACATGAATTGTAACAATGTTTTTATTGTTGTAAATAAAATTCATTCATTATTTCAGCAAATATTTCATTCATGCGCTTTTGCAATTGTTACAGTTGTAATAGTATAAATTGTTTTCTTGGGAAATTATCTCCAAAGCGGAATTTTCATTTTGGTATTCCTTGTATTTCTGAAATATTTTATTGCACCTGCTTCAAAGTGATATTTTTATAAAGCGTGGCAGGGTCATTCCATGTCAAATCAACACACTCTATAAACCTCACCATCTCGGATTTTCATGAAATTTGGCAGAGATGTACTATTGATATAGACTTGGAAAAATACCAAATTTGATCAAGATCTGTGGACTCCTTTTTGAATTACAGCAATGTAAATTTTCAAAAATTTGCCCAAAAACCGCAAATGGAAATTTTTCGAATTGCTCTAGGAGCTCTCCTAATTGAGCTAGAGGGCTGGGGCAGGTGTCATTTCACAGCATTTTGTATGCTCTTTCCAATGGTATACAACATACTATAGGTTAGTATACAAAAGTTTTTGTCAAAATTTAAATTAAAATTTTAATTTTAAATTTTTCAAAAAGTACATATTTTAAAATTTTCAAATTAATTTCATGAATAGTTTGTATTGTTGTAAATCACCTGGCAAAATATTAATTTGGGATGACAAAGGGTTAATAGTTAAAAGAATTTTTAACTGAAGCTTGTTTTTCATTAATTCCCTGTATCGAGCTGAATAATAAAAGAAAGCTTATATTTACACTAGCGTGAAAATAAATATGAATGCTAACCTGAAGAAAGAATACAGTAATGAGTCTAAAATAATTAAATCGTACATGTTTTTGTACTTTGGCAGAATACTTATTAGCTTTTATGATGAAAAGTTATTTTTACTTAATCAAATTCTTCATTTTTCAGCAAAAGATAGCCGAGCCACCACTTTCCTTCATAGATAGTGGTGATGTAACCGAATATGTCTTCTAATTTCAGTTTATTTGGATATTTTGACACTTCTTTTTCCCAACCCTGCAAATCACATGAAAAGTATTTCACCAATAAGGTTGGTGTAGTTTTGAGAATGAATGCATGATATTGCTTGGTTCTTTAGATAGCCAATGCTTGATCAAAGTGACTGTTCAAGAACAATTCTGATTCAGCATATTCCTCTTGGGTTGAGTAGGCAAATTCTACCTTGGTAATATTTTCTACAGTCCACTCAAAAGTTGTCGTGGGGTTCGAGTTTGATTTTTATTTGGTCATTGTAAACTAGCACAAGGTGCCAGTATCTTTATTGAATCCCCTATTCCTTCGCAAGATCCTTTTCCATGTTCTGTGACCAAAAAATAACACTCTCCTTTCACTTTAAAATCTTCCTCATGAAAGCAGAAGTTCAAAAAGTTTCTTATTTTTGTATTGGGTGGCAGACTGGCCTAAAAAACTTTTAAAAAAATCTTATTTGGAAGTTTTTGAAATTTAGATGTTGGAAAAGGTAGGAGTTTTTTTAAAGGTGTAAACAGCAACTGTGTTGTGCTCTAGGCAGTCAGAAACAACTACGTAACTAACATGTTCAATTTCGTTTTTCTGTTTGAAATATAATACAAAAGGATGGATTGTGACCTGTTGGCTTGTCCAGTGATACCTCTGTGCTTCATCTTGCTAAGCTATAATTTTCAAAAAAATCACAGGTGACAGCAAACTCTTTGAGATATCCTTTTCTGTAATTAAAGGATGCTCCCTGTTTGGCAATGAAGTTGTGCTGAACCAAAGAAGACAATTTGCTGTAGAATAAATCAATACATTTTTCTGAAGATTTCTCTAAGGTTTTTAGAAAGGAAAGGTTCTCGAGGAAACTTGTCTTTGGCAAACTGAAACCCACTGGTGGAACTTGTTCAATCAAATTTACAGTAAATGATTCTTTCAAAATTGTACTTATCTCAGTTTCACTTGGACAGTAAACACAGTTCCCCATATGTTACAATCAGTTGTTGATGGGTTAAAAAGTACTTTTGGTAGGCATTGCTTGTAATTTTTTATGTTGCCATTTGTTACAGTATTCATTTTAGCATTGTCTATAATCAGTTTGACATTTTTGTAAGGTAGGCATACACAAACAGAGTGTGTGCCACTTTGACCAGTTAACACACAATGTTACGGTCTCAACTCAGCAAATTTAGAGAAACCTATTTTTATGCAAGGAAACTTGTCTTTGAAATGTTTGTAAGCTTCTTTAAAGTATAAAAAACACCTAACATAATGAATGAAATTCTTAAGAAATTAAGATTGAACAAAGGAGCAGTTTAAAGAAGCCACCAGATGAACTTTTCTTCCTTGTGCTGTCCAGAAAACTGCTCCTTCCTTGTTCAATCTTAATTTCTTAAGAATTTCATTCATTATGTTAGGTGGTTTTTTTTTTTGTATTTTCATTGTTATCTTGGTTGCTTGCAGCATTAGCACATTCCAGATGCTTTGTTTATATCTTATTTTAATTTTATTTGTATTGATTTGTGTTTTTACCTTTAATGTCATTATTTTATCTGTTTATTGTTAAAGTATGAGCTAATAAATATTGTGCCAAGTACAAATATATACGATTTAATTATTTTAGACTCATTACTGTATTCTTTCTTCAGGTTAGCATTCATATTTATTTTCACGCTATTGTAAATATAAGCTTTCTTTTATTATTCAGCTCGATACAGGGAATTAATGAAAAACAAGCTTCAGTTAAAAATTCTTCTAACTATTAACCCATTGTCATCCCAAATTAATATTTTGCCAGGTGATTTACAACAATACAAACTATTCATGAAATTAATTTGAAAATTTTAAAATATGTACTTTGTGAAAAATTTAAAATTAAAATTTTAATTTAAATTTTGACAAAAACTTTTGTATACTAACCTATAGTATGTTGTATACCATTGGAAAGAGCATACAAAATGCTGTAAAATGACACCTGCCCCAGCTCTCTAGCTCAATTAGGAGAGCTCCTAGAGCAATTCGAAAATTTCCATTTGCGGTTTTTGGGCAAATTTTTGAAAATTTACATTGCTGTAATTCAAAAAGGAGTCCACATATCTTGATCAAATTTGGTATTTTTCCAAGTCTATATCAATAGTACATCTCTGCCAAATTTCATGAAAATCTGAGATGGTGAGGTAAATTTTGTTCAAAAATTGTGTTGATTTGACATGGAATGACCCGGCAACAGATATTTGATTTCAGGTTTGTTTTTATTGTGTGTGAGGTACACTGAAATGATTTTCGTCCTTTCTTCAAGCATTTAATCTCATGCTTTCCTGCCATTCTAAAATTATGAGGCATGAAAACGCTTTCAAATTTTGATTAGGCCTGCCACCAAACTTGAATTTCCTCAAGTGATAACTCATCAAATTTGATATTAGAAACTAGAAATTACAGCCTGAAACTAGGAATTACAAAATGGCAATAGTGTTCAGGAAAACTAACTAATTTTTAAATTTTATTATCTACCTCCTATACTCCCTGGTCTTTTAGATGTCATGAATTTTTTGCTGCCGCACTTTTTGCACCCACTAGTTCACACGAGCCTCCAGCATATTCGACTTCTGCAACCATATTCAGTGTTAATCATTCTACCAATGAGAGATAGATGAATTGAGTGAAAGTTATTTGAAACTCAGTTTCGTTAGTTGGAATGCATCATTCAGAATTGTATCGCTGGCATTTTTCGGCTGGTTTTTTTTTCATCTTTGCTGAGTTATCCTGACTGAAATTGCGACTGGTATTGCTATAATTAACCCTTTCGGGACGACGCGCCTTCGTCCAAGACCTTCCTACCGGACAGAGCGGAGGAGAAAGGAATTGTCCTACAGGACGGGGGGTTTTCGTCGCTAAGCCTAACTTCAGAAAAAAAATCACAAAAAAAAGTTTATGTCCTAACGTCGTAATTTTTGGTACCATTTCAGATTATTATTTAAACTGTGATATATGTAAAAATTAGCATTAAATACTCATTTTCCTCTAATTTATATGAAAATATATATAAAAAACTTGCTTACCTTGAGAAATAATTTTCGAAAGCATTTATTCTAATTCTTCTGAAATTTTAATAGGCAAAATACATAAATAAACTTTAATATTAATAAAAAAATACCAGAAAGACTATTTAGAAGAAGAAGTAGAAAAATTTTAAAACGAAAACTGAGCGTGAAAACCTCAAAGCAGGAAGGAGCGCAAAGAAAACACTAGAAATATAACTTTTTAACTCTTTTTAAAATGAATCATCACTCTCATCTGCTAATTCGATCATTTATCATACGAGCATATTCTGCCTCAGATAAATAACGTTTTCTCCCCATAATAAACTGAAGTCAAGGCTTTCCGAAATCAAAAGCAAAGTACGCAATTACGCGATGTGTAACTAGAATGACGCATCTAGACTGACGGTAAAACCCAAAAGGAACCCCACATAGAAGCGAAAAGAAATAAATAAAAGTATTCGGTGAGATACTGAAACGCACTCACCAACGCAAACCACGTGGAGAGTGAAGCATCCCAGCTCTGTTTATTTACATTTATATTACGTTTGGCCCCCCCCCCCCCGCCCCCAACAGCTGATGAGAAAATACCAAATTCAGGCAGAGAACCCAACTGGAAGGTCAGTCTGGATAATTATGTTCAGTTCAAAATAAATGGACACAGGGTGCTATCTAGTGGTCTTTAAAAAATTGTTTCAGCTCAAAATGTATATATATGCATCAGCCGTCCGCGGACTAAAACCTGCCGCACTAAATGAGCAATACGTAACTGAACGAAGTAAGCACGCAG
>BGPR01013981.1:3308-40318 GCA_013235015.1 Araneus ventricosus | reverse complement strand
GAGCGATTCTCTGCGAAACTATTAAAGCTAGAATAAAAATAAAAGCACGTGTTTGTAGGGAATTTTACGCTGTTTAATTTGTTTAACCTATTGTAATCCGAAAACTGAATAGTTTTCGAGATATTTAAGAAAGAATAAAAAAGGAAACGAGAAAACGTGCATCGGCTTCTGCTGATCGGTAGCCATTGCGTATGGAAATCTCTTGCTGTAGCAAATTCAAAACGCCGTAATGGTACGCGACCTGTCTGAAAAACTTTTTTATTTTCTCTCTCATTTAAGAAAAACTGCAGTTTTAGCATTATTAGTTTTATTTTTATTATTTTTTGAAATTTGTCCAATAATTTATGACCACCCTGTATGTTGTGAGCCTAGACTTACGTCACCTTTTTGAGCACGTATTCCTATTTAACAAATTTTGAAGTTATCACGAAATTATGTATGAGAACATAAAGCAAATAATAAAATTCTAATTTCATGCATTAACTTTCTCAGAAAAGCCAAGATCATTCGTATTCTTTGGATGTACATATCAATTATTAAATATAACGAACGCGTAATTCGAGATTTTTAATTTAGTAAATTTTAGATTTACTGTATAGTATAAAATGAGCTTTGAATAACTCATTTTATTGAGTTTGAAAACTTCTTTCGAGATAAGTCTCTTAAAAGTTATTTTTAATTTCAAATAAGATGAATTTATGGCTATTATTTCATAGTTTATTTCATCGCGCATCATACCGCATTGTGATAAATTCTTTTTATCAGTTCATTGGTAAATGGTACTTTTTTGTAAAACAGATCTTATGTGATATTTTTCTCTTTTGTTTGAGAAAGTTGAGAAACAAAAGAATCTCGAAATATTTATTGCAATTTTTAAAACTCATTGAAATCTCTTTCCACATTTTCTCCTGAATATTAACGACATATTAACATTTGAACTAAAAATTGTCTGATGCTGCATTAGGCAATCAAACAGCGGAAAAGTTCTTTTTAGTGTTTTAGATTACTACTGTTTCAGTATGAAACACACAAATTATTGTTTATCTTTTGTATATTTGGAAGTTTGTAACAAAAATAATCTCCACAATCAGCTTTAAAGAATAATAACATGTTCATCTATCAAAAATAGATTTTGAAATGCTGCTTAAGAGGCACGCGGGATAAAGAAAAAAAATCCTCCAAATATGACTTAAAAGTATGATTAAGCATTCCGATTTGCTCTTCCAACACTCTTATGCGATCTTCTCAAATCGAGTGGGTGGTAACAGAGATTACCCGAGTAAAAAGAAAACTGGTAATTCCCTGATCTGATTGATCATTACTATCGGCGAAGTAACTTAACGCATGACGGCGCAAAGTTGACGTTTCCTCAGTGAAAGGAAGGGAGAGAATATGGAGGGTTGTAGCTAATCCCCCAACGTTTGTTTCAGCCGCAGTAATTAGAGCATCCTTTTCTCATCTCCGGGACGCCGGCATCTTTACGAAACTCTTAAGAGGGTCTTAAGAGATTAGGCCCTCTAAGCCCGTGACGAGTGTTGATGGACTTCGGAGTGGACGATTTGTCTGGATTCTTGTCCCGATTTCGGTCATCAGATGTCGCGCGCTGTAAAATATTGCCAGCTCCGACTAGCTTCCGCCAGGCGCGAGGTTCCTCAGATAAAAGGAAGGTTTTATCCTCTTTTTTACATCATTCGTCAATGATTAGAGGATCCGTCACATTGAAGTATTGGAGGATCTCTCGGCAAGGATTTTAACACAGAATGTTGTATTGAAAAATGATTGCTAGTTTTTTTATCTTCAGCATGCATTGATAAAATAATATTGGTGAGTTACACTTTTAAAAGGAAGGTTTTATCCTCTTTCTTGCATAATTTGTCAATGACTAGAGGATCCGTCTCATTGAAATATTGGAGGATCTCTCGGCAAAGATTTTAACACAGAAAATTGTATTAAAAAAAGATTGTTAGTTTTTTTTAACTTTAGCATGCATTGATAAAAAAAATATTGGTGAGTTACACTTTTAAAAGGAAAGTTTTATCCTCTTTCTTGCATAATTTGTCAATGACTAGAGGATCCATTACATTGAAGTATTGGAGGATCTCTCGGCAAGGATTTTAACACAGAATCTTATATTAAAACAAGTTTGCTAGTTTTTTTATCTTCGGCATTCATCGGCAAATATTGGTGAGTTACACTTTTAAAAGGAAGGCTTTATCCTCTTCCTTACATCATTCGTCAATGATTAGAGGATCCGTCACATTAAAGTATTGGAGGGTGTCTCGGCAAAGATTTTAAAACTGAATGTTTCTTTAAAAAAGGATGATAGCATTATCTTTGGTATACATCGATAAACTAATATTGATTAGCTATACTTTTAAAAAGAAGATTTGCAATCACAACAGAGTTGGGAAAACAAGAATTTCAAAATTAAAACAAAACATATAATTTATGAAATTCTTCGTTTCTTGTTAGAGGCATTTCTATTATTACCAGTACATTTGTAGGCAACCACCTGATGATATCCATCTGGTTCTATATGAAATCATCTTGAAGAAATGTATGGCTTCTTTAAGAAAAATTCAGACTAAGATCCCTTCACTGGAATTGCCGGAGAAATGAATAACTAATCAAGCCTTAAAGTCAAATTAAAAGTGGAATACTTGAATAAAAGAATCCGGCCTTGCAGACTTTATCAAGGGTTACCTGAAGGCAGAGATTTAAAAAAAAAACCTTTTTAAAGTCTTTAAGGCCGGATTCTTTTATACAAGTATTCCACTTTTGATTTAACTTTAAGGCTTGATTAGTTATTCATTTCTCTGTTAATCTTTGTCTACTATTTTATTTCAGATACAGCAGCATGTTGCGTGCTCTGGATGCTTTGTACTCTTTTTAATCTTTTAGCTTTTTTGTTGCTTGGTTTGTTGGATTTTTGGTATTAGTTGTTTATTTGGGGTTACTGTTTTCTCTATATGTATGACTTCTATCTATAGGCTTCTTCTATATTCTTCTATGTTCCCTTCACTGAAGTAATTCTTAAATAAAATTATATATAATACCCAAATGCCTAAGCAGTTTTCAATGGCATTTTTACTTTTTACTTTTCAAGCAATGTTATAAAGCTTTCCTTGAAAGAAAATGAGGTTTTGAAATGTTATTTTTGGCCTCCTATTTTGATAATTCAATCTGTCAAATGAATAATACGGCACAAGATTTATTCTCTTGAACTTATTTTTGTCAACAGACTTTTTATTTTGATGTTCAGCCTGCTTTCAATAAATGGATTATTTTATTGTTCTATTGATTTTAGACCGTTTAATAATTATTTATAAAATCTATAGGTATCTCCGGATTAAATTTTGATCCATTGAGGGATTTTTTTCTTGAACGAAACGCGATAAATGTTTTGGTAATTTATTAAGCGAATTTGACTGTAAGTATGCCTGCTATTTGTAATAGATTCTTCAGAAGCCCCCGCTGATTTGCATCAAATTATTTGACCATCATCAATCATGTTGCAAGAAATATATGCTTCATACATATCTAGCTTGAAATATAATCCAAGTTATCAATTCTTTCTCAGATGAACTAAAAGAAAAAAAATCTGACGAAGTGAAAAAATTAGGTATTTCTAATGAAATAATTATCCGAAATTAAATTTACACATCATAAAAATCACTAAATATGCAAAAACGTTTCACACTCACAGAGCCACTAATAAAAATAAAATATGATATAAAGGGCTAATCAGAAAATTGTTTTAAAATTTTAAGTGAATTAACAGTAAAGAACAACTGTAAAAAATGCATAGATACAAATTATATTGGTCCATATCCTGTTCTTTTTTCAACCTATACTCGTATTTAAATTCTTATTTTAATGTTGGTAATTTTTTCTACGGACGTAGATCTGATAAATTTCAAAAAGGTAATTTCAACTGGGAGAAATTTCCTTTATTTCATATATATAACACAAATTCTGGATTGGAAACTCTCTATAAAATGTTTCTAATTTTATGATCTTTTTCTCGTTATTTCTAATAACAAATGGCTTTATATCCGAACTTCATGATTGACTTATTAGTTGCTTTTCCTCATAACAGAGCGACACCACATACTGTAAAAACAAAAATACCTCGAGGTCATTTTTCTGAAAACATCACTTGCAATTATCTTCAAAACCATGAAGTTTTCATCTCTGTACAGCAATAAACTTAAACCATCTGCTGTCCATTTCTCCAGTTGCCCGAAGAAAAGTTCAACGATGCAGTCATAACTTCATTCGTCCGCAATATCTCCTCCACACCCGTCAGTGTCACAAAACTACTGTATCTTAAGGAAAAGACTTATAGTACATATCAAATCGTGGCATCTAACTTCCAAGACAAACTATTCCATTATAGACTGCGTGATTGGAACTTTTTTTTTCTTTCCTTTATTTTTTCATGGTGTTTTCTTCCTTCTGACGTTGAAGAATTTTCTCCTTCATGTTCGACAGATACAGAGGCGATCAAGCGGGAAACGCAGGTTCCACGTGGCACGAAAGAGATTGAAGAGGAAGATGACGACGACAACAACAAAAAAGAAAAGTCAGAAAGAAAGAAAGATCAGAAAAAAAATGAAACAGAAGTTGCAAAAGATGAAGAGTTCTCCTAAATAAAAGAATATAAAAGTGTACAGTGGCATCATTAAACCGAAACGTCATACACCCGATCTGGAAATCATCTTTCCTTCTATTAGTTATTTTTATCCACTGCAGAAGATTAGAAATTTTCACGAATGAAGGAGTCATCGATTACTATGAATACGAACTAAGATGAGATTAATAGCAATGAAATGAGATTTGTAAGTTAATTTGCGTAAGTTAATCAAGCGGGAAACGCAGTTTCCACGTGGCACGATAGAAGATGACGACGACAATAAAAAAGAAAAGTCAGAAGGAAAGATCAGGAAAAAATAAAGCATAAGTTGAAAAAGATGAAGAGTTCTCCAAAATAAAAGAAAGTAAAAGTGTACAGTGGCATCATTAAACCGAAGCGTCATACATCCGATCTGGAAATCATCTTTCCTTCTATTAGTTATTTTTATCCACTGCAGAAGATTAGAAATTTTCAAGAATGAAGGAGTCGTCGATTACTATGAATACGAATTAAGATGAGATTAATAGCAATGAAATGAGATTTGTTTAGTTAATTGTTCCGAATATTGTAGCAGATAGCAAATAAATCTCACCAATTTCTCTCATTTGCAAATTTATCAACAAATTTATAAAACATTTTGTTCAGTTTAATGTTTTATAGTGTTGTTAATCAGCAAATGCTCTTGATATTGTGAACATTTGACTTAACCTTTTCATTTTCAGCTTCTTTATTCGTCTCTTCCATTTGCTTTGCTATGTTTTAACTTAAATTATCCAATATGATTTCTTCTATCATCTCGTCCTTCTTAGAAATGCTTTGAAAATGTTAATAACTTGCTTGTTTAATGATGAATGAACTCAATATCTAAAATTATTCCGCGACAGCAATTCCTTGTTCATTGTTGCACTTTCTCTAAGTATGAGTGTTTTGTTAGCAAAGGTCCCTAAAAGCCAATATGGAAAGACAAATAATGTTTGACTTCATTATCATAAAGAACAAATCCCCTCCCCCTTTTTTTAATGGATAATAGTTGCACAAACTTTTTCAATGCAATATTTCTCCAAGCAAAACTTTAATAGCATTATCCATGGGCATTAAGATTAAGATTTTGACAACAATCATATAACAATTATACATATTGTGATAAAATTAGCATTACATTCTAGTTTTATTTTTGAAACATATACCACTTGACACGAATTTAAATTTTTTAATAAGCATGTTAATAAGTAGTTATAACTTAACAGGCCTGAAAAACATGACATAGAAAAAATTTACTAACCGTGGCCAGTTTAATTTTCAGTCTTACGTTTTTCTTTCCTTTCCGGAATCCTTCATTCATCGTTTAAAAGTTTTGATGAGAGTACAAGAAATCACATATTCCACAAGAAAATATAGAATGCTGCATACAATGCTAATCATATCCACATGTTTTCATTTTGACTCGCAAACAAAAAACACTTTCGCTTAAATAAACTGTTTTGCATATGTGAAAACCGACCTTCCATTTTTTAGAAGTATTCATTTAGAATATGTAATCGATCTAACAATATTTTAAATAATTTCCGAATTTAACTTCAGAAACCACTTTAACCCACGTCTACACATTATCCCACTATTACTCGTACACAATAATCCGCCCAGTCCAAGCAGGTTGTTCCCATTCCTAATGCGGCTTTGTATTCCGAAAATCCTACAGTTCCATACAATCAATACAACAATCCGAAACTCAGGCTCCCTCCTACAGTCCGAACAGAAGAAATATGACATCCCCTAGCTCTTACTCCCCCTGCACCCTAAGAAAGCGACGTTTTTAAAGTAATGACACATTATCTAGCGTATAAATAGCTATGCCACCGCAAGGCGGGCGTGCTTACGGGGTAGGGACAGAAAAATCGATATTTTGCAATCAAGAGCACTCCCACCCTGCTAGGGCAGGGGAGGAATTTTTTTCCGACCATACCTCCCACTTAAGGGGGGGATTGTACATGACGTCATTGACCACCTATTCCAGGAGCTACTGTTATTGGATTGAAACGATTTTAAAAATTGATTCGATGAAAATGTAGAATGGAAAAGAGGAGGAGCTTGAAATTTACCACGCCTGATTTTAAAAATATTTTATAGAAGTTTGTTTTTAGAGAAATTTTATAAACTTCCCTATTCAGATTTTCTGATTTCGTTTCCTACCAAATAAAATCTAAAGAATAACAACGTTTGTCATTCAGAAATTATGCTTGTTATAATTTTTGAACAAATTTCGTCTGTTTTCCAAGCAATTGTTAGTTTTATTGCATTAATTTTCTTTGCTTCGGAATCTCACAAATATCTTTACAGCTGATTTTGATATTACGGAATTATTATTTTTAAACATATCCGAAATTTTAATTATTTGCTGTACTAGAGAACATAACAATGGGCCAGGTTAATATTAAATTATGAAGATTTGATTATTTGCGAATAAAAATAATTTTTGAAATCAAAAACAAATTGTCTTTTTCAAAGAAGCATTCTTTACTTTATAAGTGTTAACTGAAAGTAGAAAGCATCAAATAAGCTTGTTGTCTTCTATAAATATGAGAATATTTCAAATTTCTTTCGTCAAACGTCTTATAAATATTTTATTTTTTAAAAAAAACTAAAGTTTATTTTTAAGTCTATGTTTCATTCATTTGTGTCATAAAATACTTTTTGAGAAATGCTTCGTATATCTACCAGTTTTTCTTCAGAAAGAGTGTGTAAATTCAAAATCAGATGCTTTTAATATCACCCGTTTAGATAATGAACTGCAAAGGAGAATACACCTTCTGTTTTGTGTTGCGTTGATAAAGTTATGTAGTTGCGATTCAGCTGAATGATACTGGACATTTCGGGACGTCTTTGAATTTGTGCATATAGTGTCCAAAAAAGAAATCGTGTTTATGGTAAAGACTATATTTTACAAATATTATTTACACAAAATAATAATTACAGCTTTGTGGAACCACCTACTGTTTATAGGAATGCGAATAAAATGTGACTCGTCAGTGAATAAAAATTAATGAGAGGCGAAAATGAAAGTTTAAAATACTAAACAAAAACAACAGTGTCGACAAGCGATCATACGATAATTAAAGCATTTGAGAGATGCCAAAAAAAGAAAATAAAAATGTTAAATAAAACACAATAATATCAAGCCTTTAATACCCAGTGTTGCCTTTAAGCAACATACCCAATTTTGTCTTCTAAATTCTTGAGAATAAGACTGAAGCTCTAATGCCTGCTGTGGCCAATAGGATACATATTGAAAATTTTCTTAAATCAATTTACAGCATATAGATGGCAGCCTGAGTGCTGATAAAAAATAATAATAAATTGATGTTTTGCATTTGAGGTAGCATCTTTTTTGCTTTGTCTGTACTCTTGAGAATACAATATTTTATTCTACAATGTTGAAGGAAATTCCTTATCCGTATTATTAGTTATTAAAATTCATTTGTATTTAATATCATAGAATTTTATCAAGGAAATCTTTTTCAGAAATAAAGCCCAGTGTTGTCAGTTGTTAATAAACTGTTTTTTAGCCATAAACCATATTTAAAACAAAATGGGATTTTTTAAAAATATTATTCCCATGTTTTATTCAAGAAATAAAAGTCAAAAAGCACTTTTAAATAAATTTTAAGGAAATCTGTCTTTTAAGGGTTGAAAGTAATATATCAAATGAATGCGATTCTAAACACCTCCAAAAAACATCCTTCAAATGAATCCCACCCACAAACGTAAAGTTCCATCAATTATTATTCCTTTCTCTCTCTCTCTCCGTGCCTCTTAGAAGCTTTGAGATACACCCAGAACAAAGAAACAACCCAGCGATCCTCAGAACCAAAATCCTTGCGCCTCCTACCGACTAAAATTTATTTTCTAACCCATTCTATGAAGCAAATGAATGTGATTCTAAACACCTCCAACAAACATCCTTCAAAGGAATCCCACCTACAAACTTACTTGTTCACAGCTCCATCGTTTATTATTCCTTTCTATCTTTACGTACATCTTAGAAGCTTTGAGGTATATCCAGAACAAAGAAACAACCCAGCGGTCCTCAGAACCAAAATCCTTGCGCCTCCTACCGACTGAACTTTATTTTCCAACCCATTCTCCAGGACCAGGTCCATTGAAAGACCCAAAAACCAGAGGACTTCTTTTTTTGTAAAAAGGGCAGAGCAGATTTCACGTCCTCCCGAGGACAACATGGAGGCCCTGGAAGTTCATAATGGAGGTAGTTTTATTGTCCAGTCATTGTGTGCCTTAAGGATCGGGTCTCATTGTTGACGTCGTCCTTAGCGGACGGAAAGTTATTGTTACTCCGTTCAGCTCCCCGAAGAAGAAAAACGTAATTGATCAAGTACGATCCGGACAAAGGTAGTCCTTATTAGAGGCATTCCGGTCTGGATAAACTGCGCTGGTCGCAGTTAACAAACACTGAGCCCCCTTTAGATTTTATGAGGAGGAGGCAATAGAAGACAATAAAAACCTTCTCTCGCATGGAGATTATTTATTTTATCGATATCTATCGGTTGCGGAAGGGGAAATGACATTTTTTCTCTAATTACTTTCATGAAGCAGTTTGTTTCTTCCTTATCTGTCCTGCCAGGGCAGAGAATCAACATCTCGCTGCTTTTGGATTGTTTGGGTTTCAAGGAGCAGTAATTAAGGAAAACATTGTATCTGAGCAAGAGGTTTTCTATTATCCGTATTAGAAATGTTTTTGCAAATATTTGGCGATCACGTTGGAGTTCCTTCAAAAAATGTTTTTTCACTATAAGTCTCTCATTCTTGTTCTTTTTTCGAAAAAAATATTTTAAATCGATGTATTCATAAAAGAGATGTTGTTATTAAAATAATCTTTTTACATTTTTTAAAGTAATTAATGTACCCTTTTGAAGCTGTGCATGGTCTATTTAGAACAGATTCATGATTTATTACCATGATTAGATCGCACACAAAATGGAATTCCTATTTACACGAAAATAAAAATAAGGCGCAGCTACTGGATAACTTTGCAGCAAATATATGGTGATCGCTTTGGAGTTGCTTCAAAAAAGGTTTTTTTCTTCAATATAAGTCTCTCATTCGTGTTTCTTTTGCGAAAAAAATTTATTTTAAATCGATGTGTTCATAAAAGAACCGTTGTTATTAAAATTATCTTTTTTACATTTTGTAAAGTACCAGATTATCTCATCAGTGAAATTAATGTTCCCCTTTTTCAGCTATGTATGGTCTATTAGGAACGGATTCATGATTTATTACCATGATTAGATCGCACACAAAATGGGATTCCTCTATTTACACGAAAATGAAAACTTTGAGCAGCTACTGGATAATAAAGATACGTGAATCATATTTCGAGAGAGACCGTATGTGTTCACGTTTAAATCGCATGAACTATTTTTATAATTTTTACAGCTTTAAAGTTCCTTCCTCTGATTACATTAATTACCCTCTCTCAAATTTATTAGAAATTCTATTGAAAGGGCTTTGTGACTGTTATATCAAAATCTCGTATATCAAATTTGTCAAAATATTTTATAGTGGTAAAACACTTGTGTAGGTTAGCTGCATGTGCTCTCTAATTTTTGTATGTGATCTGAGATTGTTGCATGTTGTCACAAAATGTCATATGTCGCTAGTGGTTCCAACTATTACACCAAAATTTCGTATGTTTTGCTGTGTGTAGCTTTTAACATACGGCATTTTGATATAACAATGAGGATTTGGAGTATTATATAACACTCATTAGTTTTCATAACAACCACCAGAAAATTAACTGATGGGAAATTATTTTTATTTAAATTGCATCTCTCGTCCGACAAAGGTTCATCTGATCATAAATTCGTGAATAATAGTTGTTACTCAAAGAGAAAGTATTATTTCTCAGTAAGAGAAAATAATAAATTTATATATAATTGGATTTTTATATTAAGATGCATTTATTACAGAAAGAATTGACATTTTATTTGATTTATATTTTTTTCTGTAAAACTGTTGATTCTACCCAATTTATTAACCTTCCAGCAGGCGCGGGTATGCATGAGATACTTATATTGTGCATCGAAATACATAGTTATATCGTTCATTTATAAATTTAAGTGCATTTTTTATTTATATAATCTTTGTCTAGTATAAAGCTAATAAATAAAAGTTGCATTTTGTGTTTGTAAAAAAACTTGATATAAATATGTAATACGATGCACGATATAAGTATCTCCTTCACGCGCTCGTCCGCTGGAAGGTTAATTGTTTATTATAAAGATAGAACAAAATGGTTGAATTTATAAGGATTATTAACCATAGCGTTAATTTGCAAACTAAATCATTCATAAATTCTCACTCAAGAATCCATATAATAAGAGAAATATGACAGTAAATCTATGTTGTCCTATAAAGAAATTTTAATTATACTTTACAGTAAATGGTTTAGCACGCTTTTGAAAATAAGGTCATTCGCTAAAATTTTAGTTAATTTTAAATTTTATATTATCAGTCTCTTATGAAATAACAGAGTTTTTTATTTTTATTTTTGTAAGTTACACAATTTTATCATATTCATAAACTATGAGAAAGTGACGATGAGTTGAATATCCCTTACCATTTCTTTTAAAGAATCTAAGATTATTCAAATTTTTGCTATCAGTTTTACTAAGCAAGCAATAAAAAATCTACCTGAATTTAAAAAAAATCGTTTAGAATTTAAATTTCCAATTTAACATATTAAAATAATTCAATTTGAACTTTTATAAGTTTCTTCCTTGGAATATAATAAGGATATTCGCATTTTGCGTCGAAAATTTGTTTATATTCTGTAAACATAAGTTACACAGATAATTCTGCGGTGAGAATTTTCTAATTGCAAAGTATGTTTACAAAACTAAAGTAATAAAAGGATCAATTAAAAGTGTTTTCAATTTCGCGTCAATAATGTTGCATTGCTATCATAAACACTATAAAACAAAATGCATTTGTTGTAAACGTGTAAAGCAGAACACGCGCAAATAATAATTCTTCACAAATGTAGCAGCTTCAGTGATTGGATGGAGAGGGCAAAAATTTGTGGGATCTAAGAATACAGAGCTCGTGATTTGTTGATGTGAGGTTTATTCATTGCTTTGTTCTAATGGAATGAGGCGGCAGTAAGAATTATGTGAGCAACAGTAAGGTCAGTTCAGCTCCACTGCTTCCTTTTAATCATCGCTAAGGTATCACGACCAAGTATTTGGCCCTGTTCTTGAAAATAAATATTTTTATCTCCTGTGTTGAGAATTCGATTATGTCTATTTTTGCTAAATATGGCTTAATAAAAGCACGCTCGTTAGATCAAAAGCAATTTGGCTGTTCGGAGGGGAGACAGGCAAATCTTATTAGGAAACCAATTTTCCTTCCTAAAGGACATGGACAAGAGTACAGATTTTTTCATAAAAGTTTTCATCAATAAAACTTTCATTCTATTTTACCATTAGAAATATTCTTTTCATATGAAATAAATTATTTCCTGCAAGTCAAAATATTTTTTTAAGAAACTAAGAAAAAATAATTCCATGCCTGCTAATAGAATTTTTTAATTCAGTATGAGCATGATTAGATAATATGAATTTACTGAATTTGATTATTTTCTTTTTTAATAAATTAACCTATTATCTACCTAAACTCTGTTATTTCACTTTTTCAAAAATAAATTGCATTGACATGATAACATGAATGAAATATGAAAGAAAACGCTATTTCTAAATTTTTTTTTAACTAAACTGATTAATTAACTTTTTATTAATATTGTGATGTATTTCAGCATAGTATGAAGAATCGTGGAGCATTCTTTATAAAAAATAATATGTTTATTGGACGTCTTCCAAAGCACAAACATGTAAAACAAATACATACACAACATAACATCACAAACGTTACATCACTGACTGACATAGAATTCCATCTTCAATCATCATTATTCTTTTCCGTTGCTATACAACGTTTGAAAAGACAAATATATCGTTGCCACACTATTTTTATAACCTCTAGAAAAGAATTATGCCAAACGATATTTTTAATTAATTTCGTTTTCAGCCAAAAGATATTTTTAATTAATTTCTTTTTCAGCCAAACGATATTTTTAAATTAATGTCTTTTATGACCAAACGATTTTTTAACTAATTAATTTTTTTCTTTAAATATTTTAATAATTCTACAAACATATATTTTTTTTATTCGTTACGAATAGTACAGTATTAATTATCTTTTTAATTAGAAAAGTGATTTTTTTAGGGAACATACCTTTTATAGCAGTAGGCTCAACATACAGATGCAACAATCAAAACTAAAAATTGCACTCTTTAGGTGAAAATAATTAGAAAATAAGCGGCCCAAAAAAAGGGCAATGGCAGATAATGGGTTAAGTGTCAAAACCACAGAATGTCAAAATATAATGAAATGTGTTGATTACGAAAACGTACTTGGTTACTAACAATCTTTCATAAATTACGTGAAATGTTATGTATATTGTGAGATTGCTTCAACATACGATACATCTGCTTTATTAAGGTTTTAAATTTTAACTGTACAAACCAAGCCTGATCTGAAGGATTATCAAAAGGGTATTTTCGGATCGATTTGATTTGCTTTTGACCGATTTATTTAATTTTCAATGTTTGCTCTAGTGGTTCCCGATCAGAACCCTTCAATAATTCACCATCTTTAGTTGAGGGAAGATATCATAGTCTAGTTTTCGATTTCAATCATTTCGCCTTTCCAAGAGAATTTTATTAATATAATGATAGGGCCTTTTGAAACAAAATTTCCGGAGCCTGTATGAATCCTACTACTTTTTTAAAAAAGAAAGTTAGCGTGGGATTGTGATAGCGTGAGGACATTTTTTCTCCTTTTTATCTTTTTTTTCTCTTTATTTCTCTATTCTGGGCATTTGGTAAGTTTATTTTTATGATGGCTACTTTTAAAAGCCATATGACTGATATTTCTAAATCAATCCTATTAGCGTTTTTATGTTTGTGTTTGGTTTTCCTCTTTCTTTTGAAATATTGATTCTTGATGTACAGATCCCCTTTGTCTTTTGTTGGGAAATTTCGGGTTAAAAGAAGCTATATTTGGCGTAATGCAAGCTTCTTACAGAAAAATTTCCCAATTATTATTTTGAATCCATTTCGAATAAAGTCCTTAGTCCTTGAAAAAATGGACTAGAATGGATTCCTTGTTTGTTTGTTTTTGTTTTTTTTTCTATTCCCTCTGAGTTTATCTTTGTTTTTTACTTTCTTTGAATGATATTGATTTCATTTTGTTTCCCTGATATTTCTCCTTTTTTTGTTGTCTTGATCTCAGAATATTTAGTTTTATTTGTAAATACTGAATTTTTTTATGTTTCTTCACACACCATTCTATCCTGTTTACCCTTGTATTCTCTCCTTGATAACGTAAAATTGTTTTATATTAAGGAAAAAATCTCATTGACCGGCAAGCTTCTAATATCACACCGCCTACAGTTCTCATGAACTTCTGAAGATGATACAGGACGATGTGCCAATGGACGGCTGGGACTTTATTAAATTTCCTTCACACACTCAAGCAATTGAGCAAATTGTGAAACTCGTCACTGAAGCCTCCTTAAAAAGAGTTGGACCGCAGAACAGGGACGGAGTTATCAGAGCTACACTAGAATCCAGAAAACAAATGTCACAATTTGAGTCCAAAAAGGAGTATAAAAAATAGTTCTTGTATAATTTTGTATGTTTCAAAGGTTGAATCAAGTTTTTATTCGCATTATAATGATACAAGTTAAGCGTGTATATATTTAAAAATTCGTCTTAAATTTCCAAAATTGAGAGCCGTTGAGGCGGAAGAAGATATTAACCTAAAATTCTAAAAATTTGTAAAGGTGTTGTTAATAAATAATAACTTTTAAGCACAACCGCAAACTGATCAACGAAATCAGTGATTTTTTTTATTAATTTTTGAATTTTGACCATTTTTAGTCCGATTTTCTCAACTTTCTGCCCATTGAGGCGACAGAAGATATCAATTCAGAGTTACCAAGATTTAGCACACTTTTTAACAATGGGAGTTCGCAACTATTCCGCCTATATATATATATATATAAATATAGGCGTTAGTGTAGAATATATAATTCATAGTTCCTAACTTTGGCTCTTGTACCGTTACATCCGACCGACCGAGTCAGTAAGATAACCATAAACATGTTTTCTAACTGAATTTTGTCAATGATCACCAGCGAGTATAATTAAAAATCCAGCAACCTGATCTAAGTTAATCCAAGATCCGTCTGCATTGCATGATTTACTATAGCACTTCTCTGACGTGAGATATATTAGAGATTTGATGTAAGAAGAAGATATTAAGTTATTTTTCTATAATCTGAAAAGATCAAACGATTGTGCGTCTTACATAAATATTAAAATTAATTTTCATGTCATTCATCTTCCATCCCATATTATTGTGATGAACTATTCTGCTAATGCCACATACAGGATTATTAAAGGTTATAAAAAGAATGGTTATTAAGAAAAGATTATTAAACGAAACTAATCATAATTCTGCTCTTAAATTACGTATAAAAATTTATGTGCAGTAATTTTAAATAAGTTCCTCTCACACAATACCTCATGTAGGGCCATATTATAAAAATGGACGTAATTATGCAATCGTGAACCAACTCACGCCCCTCCTCGCCCTCCCAAAAGAATAGAAAGAATCATTTCGGGATATAATTGTTTTCAGGAGAAATTACCGGAATAAACATAATGCTACATTTTTCCAAATGTAATTATTGTATTTGCAGTCTGTAGAGTAACAGATTGGAGTTGCTTCAGTTTTGAACAGCGGTCTTAAAGATTTATAGTAAACAAGAAATCCGTTAATTGGTTGTTAGTGACTTAATCCTTTCGATCCGACTTTTTCATGACTAAAATTTAACCGTGAAAAGTAGTTTGATATAATGTTGACATTCTTAATTAAGTATACAATGATTTTAATTTTTTTCACTTTTCCAGTATCCTGGAAATCTGCGACAATATGTCCCAATCGTACAGTCGACTAGGGCTATTCCAGTAAAGCATCTGTAAAACTCCCTTTCCTGCCATAAGAGTAGCATGTCAGGGAAACAACTTTACAGCTTCGTAGCAATAATCTTGCTACGAAGACAACAAAAGCAAGTCCGGCATTTGCAATCTGAGAGTGTTTCCAAGTTTCTTTAATCATAATTTTATTCCCTAATTCCTTAAGAACGCTGAAAACATAAAAACCCATGTAAAAGTGGGATTTATTTATTAATAGGGAATAAAGTTTAATCTCCGGGACGTATATACCCATTAAGGCCGAAAGGGATAATGCGTAACTGTGTCCAAATAGTTAAAGGCACCTGCTTTTATTTTAAAATAGGGATTTATAACTTTAAAATTAATATGTTTGATTAAATTATGCTAAATGTTTTGAAAAGCTTATGTGTGAACTGAAATAAGTATCTTGATTATACATATTTTTTTGCTTTGATCGAACCTTTTGAATTTTTAAATTAGGCTATTTCTAAAGAAGTCCTTGAAAATTTAATAAGTTGATTAATTGATTTCTGGCTGAAGTTTTGAAATAAAAATGAAGCCGAAAGTTTGTAAAGACCTCCAAAGAATGATAGATAAGGACCGAGCATTAAAAAAAATCCCAAAAAGTTGTCGTTCTAGATTTAGAGGGGGTTAGGGGAGGGAGGAGACTCTTTTTCGAAGGAAACTGAAGACGCATCACGTGACCTCTTCTTCTGCCAGTCACGGCCGGTCCAGTAATTGGCTGACTCCGAGAATCCATGAATTGAGTCACCCAACTTGAAGAAACTAATCGAACTTCACAAGAATATCAGCGCAACAAAACTACTGCTACGAAAAAAAAGAGAGTCAAAGCTAGAAAAGAGAGGGCGCAGTAGAAAGGAAAAAAATGTTCTGAAATTCGAGATGAAAATCTTTTTTTTCTTTCTCTTTTTATGCCTTTTCTTTTCCTTGCGCTCCTGGTTCTCCCATATATATATCTATATATTATTCTCTTGTATATATTTTTTATTCGTTTTGATATTTCTGAGGTATTTTTCTTTTTGTTGTCGAAAGTGCAGGAAGAGTGCTGAGGAGTGTAAGACGAGGAAATAGTAAAGGGAGAGAGAAAAAAATGAAAAAAGTCGTATAAATGGTGAAGAAAAGGTATTGGAAAAAATGGTCCTAAGAGGGAGGGAGAGGTTAAAGCTATTCCGATGGAACGCTTTCATCTTGGGTTTCAGAAGTTTTGTTCAAAGTTAATAGGATTGAAGATAGGAATGAAACTAAAGCCTTCGTCTCCTTTTTTCTCCACCACCTTATCTCGGCCCTTTTTTTTCCTTTTTTATACACTCCTTTTTCTTCTTTTTTCACTCCGGGCGAAAGAAATTTCTTGATTGCTGACAACAATTCGTGGAGTAATTGATTGAACTTTGACGAAGATTTTAGATTGGAGAAATCGTATTTGAGGAGACAGGACCGACCAATAAGAATGTAAGTTTGCGACGTGTAGGCGGAGCTGTAGCGATCGAGATTTGATTTTCATTACTTCAATTACTTAAATCGTCCCCTTTGCAGGTTTAAGATTTTAAGAACAGCATTTTATTGCCACATTAGAGATTATTTTAACGGTATTAAGCAAACGTATGCGAATTGCTTTGACTCAAACATATTTTATTTGTTTTATTTGTTTGTACTCAATTTGTATGCTTAATATACATAGTTTTTATTATTTATGAGATTTTGATTAGACTTTGATTTAACTTTTTGTTGTAGAATTAGGTAGATATAAAGATGTGAGATAATTATAACTACCTTTAAATGTTCTTTTTTCTTCAAGTGGCAGCGACTGAGAATTAGAATTTCATAGTATTAGGGAATTATCTGGAACCAAAACTTCTGCATAGAAAGAAAAATGTTTGAACGGAAATTTCTTTTTGTTAAGAAATAACTTATAGTCATGTTGAGTGCAAAAAGTAAATACAACTAAAATAAAAAATAAAATAAAATTTCATTGGCTATACTGTTCAGCAACGGATTCCGAGAATACCACTTTGGGGCGATTTTACACAGGAAAGGGGTGTCAGGCAATGAGTTATATGAGCGTATTTCCGGAGTTCTTTGTTAGATCACGCTCAGTAAAATGTAAACATCACCCTTCCATTCTTCACTTTCCCCCTATTTTGATGAAAATAACTTCGCCCGGCGCATGCGCAAAAGCTCGGATGTTTCCGAATCCGTTGCAATACAATAGATTTCTACTGCTCATAGTATTCAACAGGTGGGCCTTTTCTCTTTAACACGATATAGCATAGACATATTATTCAAAGTTATATATGTTTTAGACCAGGGTTGCCATATTGGCCTTTTTAAGGTCAAATTATAGAAATTTGGTCTTTTTAAAAAGTCCTTGGCCTTAGGAATTTTCATTTGTCCTTAAATTCATTTTTGGCCTCTTTTGGCTTTATTTTAGTTAATGACTTTTAGAACAACTTTTAAGTTCCTTCTCTATTGTTTTTCAATAAATTTTTGATTTTACACATTTCAAATGATATATAATGAGCTGTCAAACCAAATATCTCCTGAATAGAACAATGATGTTTTAAATTTCTTTCACTTAAATTTTAGTTTAATAATAGAGCATTGAACATATGCCTATCACGTGGGATTCGTTTTCATGAAGGATAGCCTTTTTGCTAATAGTTAATGAGGTTTTCAATCAATTTGTCAAATTTGGCCTTATTTTGCTATTTTGATCTGCGGCCCTGTTTTAGACTGAGCAAAAAAGTTTGTGAATAATTTGAGAATTTTTCCTGGAAACATCCCAAATCCCGGAAGAATATTTTGTGAATGCTAATAGATTAAATTAATTTCATGAAATATATATATGGACGGTTCAGTGTTAAAATCCATGTTTTGCCCATTTTGCACTAACACTGCCATGGTAGTGTAGAAGTATTATATTTTTTGTCAAAGATGATTCTGTCTGATGATTCAAGTCCATAGTTCCTTTTCATTCACCAGGCAGCAAGAACAATTAGTAGTCCACTGTTATTTTAAAAGTAGCTAATCTACTTTGAGATCTGTTTTCTGAGAAATTAATCTCGTGGATTTGGTTCATTTTAACTCTGATGCTTGCTCTGCTTTTTTATGTCCTTTTAGAAACAATTAGATTTTAATCCAGTAAAAGAAGCATGGAACTAAAATGTTTACATTTTTTTTAACTGAAAGCTGAAAAAAGTAAAAAGAAAGAGAAAATATTTTCTACTTGTAAATAATATGAAGCTGCGTATCTTTTTGCTTCCTTATTGATTTTATACTAATTCTTCGAAACAGAACAAGCAGTTGTTGGGTCAGAGATGCAGATATGCAGTTGTGTTAAAAAAATAAAGAATATGTTGCAAATGTAAGTTGTTACAATATAAATCATATTCCAACATAATTGTTAATATTGATCTTCTTTTTATTCTGTTTCATCTAAATTCAGAATTAATGAAAAAAATGGACGTTCCTGCTTTTTCAAAGGTAGTCGACTCTTTTTAAATTCTATAATTATACATTCGTTCAGCCTCAGTTCAAAGCAGAAAAAGTGAGCTTAGAACGCAGAAAAATTTGCTTTCTAAATATATATATTTACTTTCAAAAGTGATAAGTTAAAATGAATAAAATACAGAAAACGCCCTTATCTTTGATTAATTTAGAAGGAAACCAGAAGAAGTGGTAAATGGTCTCGCCAATACGCAAATGGCTCTGCGTAAGGTAAAGAAAATCATTATGCGACTTGAAAGCATCTTTTCAACCGGTTGAAACCAAAATTGGACGCATATCTACAATTAAAATACGAAGAAGACATATCAATTTTTATTTAAGTTTTAAGTTTTATAAGCTATTTAAGCTATTTTTCAAGCTATTTAAGTTTTTGAGTTATCGTGTTCGGATGAACACGGACAGACAGACAGGCAGACTTCCCGTAGACGGATTTTGTTCAAAATTTGATAGAAACCTACAAATTATGTGTAAACATCAAATACCAAATTTCATCCCTCTAGCTTTAATAGTTTTCGGGTTATCATCTTCATAGACAGACACACGGACACACAGACAAACAGACATAATTCCAAAATTGTGTTTTTTGGACTCAGGAATGTCTAAAACGTGGAAATTCATCAAAATCTAGAGTTAAAATTTTTTGACGATTGCAATACTTTCTCTTTGTATACTTCGCATACAAGAAAGTAAAAACGAGTCACACCATTCGCCAGTGTTCGATTATCAGTCGTATTGCATCGACGCACCATTTTCTCTACCAGTAGTGGCGAATATTTTAGCAGTCGATAACACAAATAAGTAAATGGAGGTAAACGAGATCCAGTTCTGTTTAGATTTGGAAGCAAAATTCAGTGACTTTGGGAAGCCTACATTTTAGAAATATTTGCCTGCCTGGTTTGAAAACACTCTAAAATTAGTATATGAAATTTATTTCCTGTTTGGAAGTACTTATCGGTCAGAGAAATTACTTTCACTTATCATAGGAAACAAGTCTCCTATCAGATTCATAATAATTGGATCAGTTTAAAAATTAATTTCTTTGGACCAGTTGGTAGGAGAGAAAAGATTCCAGGAGTTAGCAAGAAAACAACCTTGTTCTTTTCTTATATTGTGTTTTCGAAATAAATCTATGTTACTACAAAAAAATTGCGGCCCGCATAAGCTTAGATCTGGTCCATGATAGCATTTGAGTTTGACACCTCTGTCTTAGTTTGTTACCTTTTTACAGTCATCTTTTCCACATGCAAATAGTACACTTTGGCCTACCCCCGCACCGAAGACCATAGCGATCCCTTACCAGTTTAATGGGTAGGCGCAAGCGAATGCTTTCAACACCCACACGAGGCTCCATAGGCTCCACACCAGAAGACGCAATCCGACAACTGTATTCAAATTTTTTAAAAATACAATAAATTAACATGCATATAATATACTAAGATGCACAGACGAACAGACAAACTCGCTATCGACGAGTTTCATCCGAAATTTGAAATTTAAAAGAATCAGCAATTTTCATGTCAAGATCACATACCTAATTTTATCGTTCTAGCTAGCTGTGTTTTTGAGGTATCGTGTTCACAAACAGACAGACATAATTCCATAACTGCCTACGTTCGGAGTCAGAGAAATCTAAAACATGGAGATTCTTCAAAATCTCGAGGCTGAATTTTTTTGACAATTACTTAATTTTTTTATACTTTGTATATGAGGAACTAGAAATAACTAGGGGAGAGTGGAGTAAAACAGGGTAGTGAGTAAAACCGGTTAGTGAGATAAAACAAGGTAGTGGGGTAAAACCAGGTACCCTTGATTCTGTCAATATTAGTTCTTCTTAGCGGACAGATACTGAATTACACTCTGCTACTCAAGAAAAAGGAACATTCATAATGGCGTGTTGCAGCTATTGGATTCACTGCTCTTGTGAAGGTTTATTTGTTTTAAGACGTCAACTCTCTAATGTTCGTTTGATTTTAAACTATCCCTATTTTAAAATCATTACACTTTTAAAAACCATTTTTAATCCAGCTTATTATACGTTTACTAAAGATTTATACCCTCTCAAACAATAAGGATTTACTCCAATAATTGCGCTGTTCTATTTCGTTTTCTATAACGTTTGCACTCGGGGTAAAACCGGGTACTCCAAGTGGCGTAAAACCGGGACATTCAGTATTCATGATTCCTCCGATTAATACGATAAAAACACATCAGACGTTGATTGTTTATATTTTAATGATCAATTTTTTAATTTAAATAAAGAAGAATGGTTAATCTAATGTAAAAACTGTATTAGCGCATTAGCTGTGCCCACGAAAGCTACAGTGGCTTGGAGGAAGAAGACAATTGCTTTAAATGGGAATTTTGTAACTAATATTCTTAAATTGTCAAATAAAATAGAAACAATTGCAACTTTTCTACTGAAAATCGAGTTTTCCTAATTTCCTAACGTTAACATGTGTATCCGGTTTTACCCCGTAAAACCGACCCACTTTTTTATATAAAAATCATTGATAAAAAAGTAATGAAACTGTGACTTTTCTGGAAAGATATATTGTACTCTGATGAACAAAGAATATTTTAATAAAATTATGAAAGCTCTCTGTCGAATATCTTAGCTCCAGCAGGCCTTCGAACCTTAGTTACCCTGTTTTATCCCACTTTCCCCTACTCTATCAAATAAAACTTTCATAAAGTTGAAATGTCCATTAAATAAATGACACTAAACGCGGAGATTCAATCAAATGTCATGGGCAATATTTTGACAATTGCAATACTTTCTATGCTTATAATATCATACTGCTTTACATAGATCACAATAACAATACTTACATTTATTCAGATTCATAACAAAATTGTTTCCAAACTGATTCAAATTCATAACTTATTCATGATTACAATTACATTGCACTATACATTGATTACGATTACAATACTTTCTATACTTCGAATACCAGAAAGTAAAAAAGAAATATGCATACTTTCGGTCATCACGTACTTTGCGTTCATAAACAACAGACATTACTTTCATAACCCTAGTCGAACCGTTCAGTGTCTGTCCTTGACATTCTGATGGCGTAGGCAACAGGAGACCATCACGTCCATAAAACAACAACAATCCATCAATCTTCCGCAATCTGAGGGTGGTGGAGGAGAGAGAGAAATAAATCCATCGGCAGAACCACAAGAAAAACGCAAGCACGCGCGCGCTAAGGGCGCTAGCTGCTGCCGTATTAAGCCGAAAAGAGATTTAATGCGAAGAAGAGGCAGCACAAAAAAATAGAGATGAGCATTTATTTGGTGGGATTAGGGACCATTATCTCTTAAGAGAGTTTCAGTATTCGAGGCTCCTTTTACCTGAGAGTCGAATGTCAACGGTCCACAGTCTATCCATCATCATCCGGGATGACAGATTCTCCCTTCTTTTTCCTGTTTTTATCGCAATCGGATCTCTCTCTCTCCTCCCGTTTCAAGCCCAGGAACTGTCCTCTTAAACGTATTACCATTCTCGAATGAAGATGATGAGGAGGATGAAAAAAGTGAGGTTTGTGTATAATGATGAATAAGCTGTGGTGGATGAATAAGAGAGGGTGACTCTACATCCGGAATATCGCTTGTAGTAATTGCTGAGCAATCGGCGGGAAAAATGGACGTTGTGAAGTTCGTCGGAGTGGCCCTCGGAAGGTGATAGCTTATGTGGTGGCGTTCTTGATTTATTTTGATGAATGCACTTGGAGGGACGCAAGATTCTGTGTGAGAACTGGTAATACTTTCTCATGCCTTTTGGTAATATCGTCAGGGCCATTTTACCCAATGGGCTAATTGGGCTGTAGTCGATGGGCGCCATTGATCGAAAGGCGTCTAAAAATTTACTCTATTGATTGTATTTTAATTTTGAACAAACAAATTTTAATTATAATTTTAAATATGCTAAAAGGAAAGGTATGATTAGGGCTTGTAACTAGACAGCTATGGATTTTGTAATGTTGCATAAACATTTATATCATTTCAACCAGCGGGAATGGCCTCCCCGAAACTTTCTCGCATACGACCAGTAATGTGGGTTGGGTAAACACCCAGTGGGTAGGTAAATATTTTTGGGGTATTTACCCAAGTCCTAGTTATTTTGAGAAAAAAATTTATGAATGGTGATTTACAATGAAACATATCAAATTCATGAATCTCCAAAAACTTAATATTTTGCAAAAAGAATTGCGTATGTTCTCAATTTTTACTCGCTCTGAAGTACCGCAACTTTATTTAATGTTTTTGACTACGAAATCTTACTACAGATATCACGCAAGATTTCACCATAACTTCCATCTGGAGAATGTCAGAACGAGGTTTTGATTCAGGGGTTGCCATAATTTCCGAAGTGCGGCTCGCTACAATTTCCTTCGTAGACCGCCAAGGTCAAACGCCAACCATACTAACTTGAGTAAAATAAGCGAAACGCTCGCCAACACACATTATTCGCAATGTGCATTTTGAACTAAATATGCAATTTGAACACCTGTTTTTTAACTGATTTGAACAAGATTTGGGCACAGATCCATAATTAATGTTAGCATACGTGATACCAAGTTTTATTTATCTAAGTCAAAGGGCTTATGAGATAATTTTACAAGTATGCGATTATACAGACCGACAGACAGTCAACCCTTCGACGGATTTGGCCCAAAATTTTATACGGACCTACATTCATGACGATAAAACTGTGTACCAAAGTTTATCCATCTAGCTATTCAAGTTTTTGAGTTATAGCATTCACATGACCGCAGACATACAGACAGACAGACTTCCCGTTGACGGATTTGTCCAAAATTTGATAGAAACCTACAAATTATGTTTAAAGACCACATAAATTTCATCTCCGTAGCTCTAATAGTTTTCGAGTTATCGTGTTCACAGACAGACATAATTCCCAAATTGTGTTTTTCGGACTCATGGAGGTCTAAAACGTGGAGATTCGTCAAAATCTGGAGTTCGAATTTTTTTGACGATTACAATACTTTCTCTTTGTATATTTCTTATACGAGAAAGTAAAAAGTATTCATACAGAGACAATCAGTGAGAAAATCTCAAATTATGGGTGTAAAGGTGGGTTTACACGAGACTGATACTGTCGGACAATAGCATGTAGTTGTCCCGTCGTGACAAAAACTTGCCATTGCCCGTTCTTTCTGCGAATGCATGAATTTATTGTCGAGACAATATTGGCCTCGTGCAAAGCCTGCTTAATAGAAATTACCAACATTACGGAATTCTGTTTTGAAAGCGTTAATCATAGAACAGTTGCTTTTCTTTTGCTGCTCAACTATTTTATTAGGTAAGTATTTTAGTTGGGCCATAGGTTCTCAAATTTCTATTTATGGTTCTGATGGGGAGCCAAATTACTCTAGAGAATAGCGCTCTAATTTGTTAAGACTGCCCTGAATATCGTTATAATAATTTACCAATCACAAATTCTCCAAATGAACGGAAAGATAGATTGATTAATAAACTTGAACTGTTTTATTTCTTTGTTATATTTAAATTGCTTTATAGATTTTCTTTAGATATCTTACTAAGAACTGTACATAGCATTTCGGATTTAATTCAAACAATAAATATTCAAATTCAAAGGAAATTTAATCATAATGTTTGAAGACGATTGAAAGTGCCATAGTCGTGAAAAAGATTTACTAAATAAAAATTGCAAAGCTGAAGAAAAAAATTATACCTCAAAATAAAAATTCGTAATCATTACTTTCCAAATTTTTGACAAAGATCAGCTTGTTCAACTGCTGAAATGGCTGGGGGTGGTTTGACGGGAAGGGGTACACTAACTAACATTTTAATTGTTGCCAAAATGTTTAAAATTATTGTTTCAGAGCAATTAAGGATAAGTAATTTAAACTATAACTTTTTATTTAACTTTCTTATATTTAATTAGTAAATGCTCAGTCGCTTTCATAAAGGGAAATTAATGAAAAATCAGTGTAAAAATTTACAGAAATCTCACTATTTTTAAAACGACAGGTTCTAAAAGTAAGCAAAATTATAAAAGATAATTTGTTTGACATAATACATATGATTTAAATTATCATTAATTAATTATTATTGCAATTAATTTGATGCATAAATATTCCTTTCACTCAATATATAGCAAAAGTATGATGTGTTAAATAATAAATGCCATCTAAAATACATAAATTTCATCAGAAACGAAATTAAGTTTTAAAGATTAAAAAATTTAAAGAATACAAAGAATTTTAATTCGATTTATTATAAATTCTATATTCTTAAATTTTTTTTCAAAAACTATTAAAATTGTTACAAAAACTTTGTGGATTTTCCTTTAAAACATCTTTAGTGGAATTTAAACTACTTAAAAAGAGAAATTTTAAATTCATTAAAAGTAATAAAAAGTATTTGAGGTTATAAATTGTGAATTTTTTGCCTTTCACGTCTATAACAAGACCATTACTTACATATGTACTTTGTACATTTCTATATATCTACATGTTTATATTTATATAAATATGCATTATGTAAAAAAATTTTTCTTAAGCAGAATACAATAATTTATTTATAGTTTTGAATTACAAAAAGCCTTGGTAATAACCATTGAGTTCTGAATTCTTGATCTAAAACTCGATGCCATCAAAACTGAAATTACGTAAGGCAGCCAAATGTAATCTAAATGTAATCATGGACTCATGATGATGTGGTCCCTGATTATTTAAGTGAGAATTGAAAATCCGTTGTCATCGTTTTATATGTATTGGAATTTATAAGGCCCTATACTAATAATGTTTTTAAAGTAGTGGTCTATTAGATGAAATTGAACAACAGAACTTCAGATACGCTAATAACTTTTTGATGATTATACAGGGTGTTTCATACTTCTCTTTGTTGGCTTGGAGATGTTTTAATTAAAAAGAACTCTGACGGATACAGTAAATACTGTTTCACAACACTATAAAGAATCACATAAAGATTAATAAAAATTGGTTAAAATTACAGTGTTCAGTGCGTGCACCCTTAATGGCGCTATATACTTTAAGACTAAAATCAAGTTATTGCCATACTCGTCTCAATTTGCTACTATAAATTCTTACAATTGTGCATGTGATCCTTTTCCGCTTCCCAGATATTTGGCGAATTCCTAAAAAGTGGAAATGATTTTTTTACTTAGCGGTATGAACATCTTTGCTATATCCGTTGTAATTGTTTAACTAGCAGTTCTGTGAGCAGTAGACCTCGCTCAAAAACCAAAAAAAAATATAAGCTTTTCTCTTCATCGCATTTTTTAAAGGCTTAGCAAATGTTATCCATTGTAAAGTCAGCATTGTGAGGACATCATAATTTGACTCTCAAGGAGATACACTGGTGTACAAAAGTTTAGGACAATTCTTAAGGTGCGAATTTCGAGTCGATATGGATAAAATGGTTCGCAATCTGCTGAATTAGAAAACCATCTCTAGCTCTTTTACTTCGCTTATCTTTAGGCGTCATATCGAAATATTTTGAGGAAGATAGCACCAAAGCATCACAGAAAAAAATTCAATCCTTAAATAAGTTATTTAAAAAATCATCGAGAAAATTTTGCAATCAAATAAGCATCAAATTAAAATATTTTTTCCAACTCACATCGTTAGAAATAAGAAGGTGGAATTCAAAATAACTTGGCAATAAATATTACAATTTGGCAAAAATATTTATATAAGCTAAAAGCTGTCTTTGTGTCGCAGATCAGACGATTTATAAGGCAGGCGAAATTACCTTGCGAGATCGCATTTCTTGGCGAGAAGCGTCTGATAATTCCATTTAGGCTTAACAATTACAATCGACTTTTGGAAGTTCTTAAAATTGCTGACTGCGGCTCATAAGGTATAAAAGAAATTATTTAGATGGTGAATGAGTTTAAATATAAATTTAGAACTAAAAGATAGCCAAAGATTATAAAAATAGATAACACTTATTTAACGGATAACGATACAAAGCGATAAGCGAACTGTGTTTATTTACAACTCTGATATCATAATTTAAATGTTGCCACTCACTCTTTTATTATTTTATTGCCAATTAAATTGACAATAATAATTATATATAATTAAAATAACTATTTTATTATGGAATTCAAATAAATAGAAATAAAATATACACACCGTTTTCTATTGCTTCAAGAAATATTTATGCCACATTTGAAGGAAATCGAACAAAGCATTTGGTAGTCATCGCGTAACAAACTTACAGACAGACAAATGCAAAATGCTGGAGTTAAAATGTAGATCTCGCTTCGCTCGGTCAGCTAGAACCTCACCAAGTCCCGAAGGCAACTATGAAACGTCTTGAACATCTTTGATCTTTAAACAATTAAAAATTTAAATGTTTTGTTGTCATGTTTACTGTTTCGCTAAGTGAAGATGTTAAACTTATGTCGGCATAGCACCGATTTTAAATAAAGAGGCATTTTTGTTGATAATTCAGTTAATTTGCATCAAGAAAATAAGTTGATAAATTAGACAATCTTTGCTAAGTTAGACTTTAAAATATGTTGTTGAATTAAGGCATTTTCTTTAGGAGATTTTTAAAACTGTCTCTGTGTGAACTGTCTTGAATTTATAGTTCATGTATTGGTTCTCTGTAAGGTTTTTTA
Source organism: Araneus ventricosus (assembly GCA_013235015.1). Classification (NCBI taxonomy): domain Eukaryota; kingdom Metazoa; phylum Arthropoda; class Arachnida; order Araneae; family Araneidae; genus Araneus; species Araneus ventricosus. The sequence continues at coordinate 12,423 of BGPR01013981.1, read as the reverse complement.
TATTATATATTATTATTTTATTTCCTTCTTTATAATAATTAAAGAGAGGAATTCAGTTTCTATTCTATTCCACATAATTTTAGTTTGCTTGAAACTTTTGCAAATGAACAAATAAACCCATTTCTTGAGAAATAAAATAATATTCTAATTAGTACAATTATTCATTTCAGAATATTTTAAAGTTTTTTATATGACAAAATATATAGCAAAACTGCATCAATCAAATTACTGAAAAGTACGTACTTCAGAAAACAATAACTCTTTAAAAGATGATATAGAAAAAAGAATAAAAAATATGAATGCCAAAGCACAATTTTTACCCGTGGTACGATCCTTTCAACTTCTGTAAAAATTAAATATATTTACAGAGATCGTATTCAAATGTATGACATGTGTGAAAATTAGTTCATCAATAACCTAAAAATAATTTTAATAAAAAAATTTTCAATTATTTTCAATAAAAAAGAAAAGAGTCCGTATGTTGTTTTGGGGATTAAACCTTAAGAAACAAAGCAAAAAAATATCTTCCGTGATCCTGGTGAAAAAAGAATAAAAAATTTGAGATCCAAAGTACAATCTTACCAGTGATACGATCCTTTCAACTTCTTTAAAAATTAATCATGTTTGCAGAGATCGCATTCAAATGTACGACATGTGTGGAAAATAGTTTCCTAATAGCAACTAAAAAAATAGTTTTAATAAAAAAGATTTAAATTATTTTCAATAAAAAAGAAGCAGTCCATATGTTATTACTGGAATTAAACCTTAAGAAATAATACAAAAAATATTTTTATGGAATACTTAGTATGATTAATCTTTCTGCCTGCCTTCAAGTATTGAAAAATTTCAGTTACTACATTCAATAATATTAACGAGAATTGTTCAGAAAGTACTGCTATTAAAACTATCTGTAATATAAAATCCAATTTTGTCGAAGCGAGACAGCAGAAGTCATTATCAGAAGAAAGGCAGGGTAAAACTTTACACCGCCTGATGTTTGTTCTAAGGAGGTATTCTTTATTTCTTTTTCATGGGGCTGGCCGGTGGCATTAAAGGAGGGTCTAAGAGGGAGAGGGGGGAGCTCGTGAGAAATCTTCTTAAATGACAGTAAGTTTGGGCGCGTGAGTGCAGATTCATGTTCAGTAAAGATTTGTGCCCAGAAAATGGGAATTTTTTTCTCCTTATGATGGTGTCTTCAACTGCTTACGGAATCTTTGTTTTTGGAATCCAAAGGAGGGCTTACGCTTAAGCTCTTTTTAACTAGGAATTTGTGATGTCTCGGTGGCAGCGTTTTCTACGAGGAGTTTTGCTGTTCTTTTCCTGAGGTAATCCGTGAGTACACATCAAGAGCTTTTTATATTGACTTTCACTTCCTCAAGCAAACTAGGGGGATAAAGCGGAATGGGATGAAGAGTAAATATTCTTTTGTAACCTAAGCGAATTATTAGCAAATAGAATTGGAAAATGCTTTTATTGATTTCATTTGGAACGTAAGAACTATAGATGCAAAGAAAGCCCTTACTATTTTATTTTATAGTCAATATGTTTTATAAATAAAAATTCAACAAAGAAGATTTGTCAGATTTTTTTATTTGATTGAAAAAGTTTGGAGTGTATTACAAACTGCGTGTCATACTAAGATAATTCGCGTAATTTAATGGCATATTAACAAATTCATCACATATTTTACAAACGTTTCAAAATTTTAAGGAGATACCCAAAGCTTGAAATGTTATTTATATGTTATAAACATACTACTAAAAATCTGTTTACTGTTTAGCAACGGTTTTAGAAACTAGCACTTTTGGACGATTTTACAACGGAAAAGAGTGTCAGGCAATGAGTCATATGGGCGCATTTCTGGAGTTCTTTGTTATATCAAGCTAAGTAAAATATAAACATCTCCCCTTCCATTCTTCACTTTTCCCCTATTTTGATGAAAATAACTCCGCCCGGGGTATGCGCAAAAGCGCAGAGGGTTTCGGAATCCGTTGCTAAACAATACTTACATTTTAAGAACGAAAGTCAAACCATAACTAAAAGTTGCTTTCTTTTTACTTCAAATAGTTATAAATAATTCATAATCCTATTATAAGGTTTCTGCAAATATGTAATTGGTAGCAGTAATGCTTCTGGGAATCTACACTGAAAACACGTTTTGAGAAACACATGGATTTTTGGCAAAACATTACAGAAAAATTCTGATCTTGCCTATATTTAAAATTAATTGTACCTTAAAACTTCGATTAACCGTCTCTCGTTTCACAGTCAGTTCCTGTTATCTGTCATCGTCTTTCAAAAATCCGTCGTTTCTGTCTATTACTACTCTTTTATTGATCGTTTTCTAAAATTAAATACTATATGCATGTATTGTTCGCTCTTAAAGGATTTTATTTTTATTTTCGTCCCAATCCAGCATTTAAATCATGTTACTATACATACAGGGTGCCCACTAAAGTCCCTTACCACCCTTTTAACTACCGAATGGCTGCAGCTATCCTCATAAGAGTGGTGTCTAGGCATGGTAAAGTGACTATGCGCTACTGGATGAAACCACTTACAGTGCCACCTGGTGGAAACCGGTGAAGTTAGCGTTTTATCTCTAAATCAGTACGGGATAGAGGAAAAAATTGAATTACACAGTTGTAGACCATCATGCATTTAGTACAAAAAGACACCTTATGGTCATGAACGCTAAAAATAGTACGCTTAAAACACGTATTTGTTTGTTCGTATTTTCCTCCATTTTCACCTGATCTGACTCCAATGAAGTTTTTCCTGTGGGTATACCTCAAACAGCAGGTGTATGCGATCCCTCCGCCAACATTGCAGGACCTTCAACGACGCATTGCGGATGCTTGTGCCAATGTGACACCCGCTATGCTACACAGTTTGCAACGTGAAGTTCAAGCAAGGGCCCAGATTTACATTGTAGCTGACGGAGAGAAATTTGAACATCAAAAATAAAGATATCTTGTGATAATTAGCTGGGTTTTTTTTTCTTTCTAAGAGCGCTTCGCCACGTGTCAGTGTAGGACATCGTGAACAAACAAATACGTGTTTTAAGCATTCTGTTCTAAGCATTTATTTCCACAAGGTGTCTTTTTGTACTAAATTGTCGATGCTCTGCAACTTTGTAATTCACTTTTTTCCTCTATCTTGTACCATTTTAGAGATAATAATGCTAACTCCACCGTTTCCCACCAGGTGGCGCTGTAAGTGATTTCACCCAGTAGCGCATAGTCACTTTAACATACCTAGACACCACTCTTATGAAGATAGCTGCAGCCATCCGGTAGTTTAAAGGGTGGTAAGGTACTTTAGAGGGCACCCTATATATATTAAGAGATTTCTGTTATCCGTATATTCGTTTATCCGTCACAGCCCTGGCCCGGATGGTGACGGTTAATCGAAGTTTTACTGTAGTATCATAAGTAGTCTGTTATGCAATGGATCGTAGTAGATCCAAATTCACTTAGCAAACCACACACTTAGGTACAGTGTGCGATATTGAACCCGAAATCCAGGAAAAGGTGTTTGGTTACCGAATACATTATTGAATCCAATTAAGTAATGGATTCAACATTTGCTACTCGGATCATCTAATAATTCATTGTATAATCTGTCAGATTAATTTACATCTAATTAGTAAAATACCTATTTCACTGTTAGGATTAATTGCTGGTCAGTAGCTCAAGGATGGGGAGAGGGGCAGTTGAAATATAGAAGTGAGAAATCACTGGATAAGTAAGGTGGTTCTCACTTTCCTTGGATTATAATAATGGTGTGTGGTTGTGTTGGACACATTTCTGATGAGGGGACTTACCTCCTAAGGCAGAGATTAGTGCATGGACCGGTGATGGCCATTTTGTAACTGACCACAGTATCCGTGTTATTGTCACTGCGATCCGGTCACTCAGTATCCCGGATGTTTAAGTAGGCGGGGTGTATCTTTTAAGGTAATTGCTGATCAGTTCAGTAATTATGATTTGCATTTTTAGCAATGTGATTAACAATAGTTTATTTTACCTAAGTTATTATGTGAGTGACTGATATATCCTGAAAAATTAAGTAAGATGACATTTGGAACATAAATCAATATATAATCGTAAGTATCATTTAAAATCGATATCTTATGAGAAAACAGAATAAAAAAATAAACAACGCATTTTTTATGATATTTCAAACATTTCTTTCCAGAATGCCATATTAAAACAGAAATTATTTATATTTTTAAAACTTTGAATCTTAATATGAGCTAAGAAAGAATAAAAAATAACTATAAATATTTTGAAAATTTCACCTGCTTGTAGCTAATTCATGCTTATCAAAAAGCCAGAGTTGAGTTATTTCAGTTTCAACATTTTTGAGACTAGATTATATTGAGTTCCTGACTTCGAAATGTCCTCCTCCGGGGGAGGCACCACGAGTTCGTGGATGAGAAGCCGTCGGATAAGTAAGCGGATTCTAGCTTCTCCTGGGAGTATAGTAATGGTTTGGGGTTGAGTTACCTCCACTCCGATGACGGAGCGTACCTCCTTCTGGACGGGTTGGGTCGTGGACGGTGTTGGCAATGAGGATTCCGACCTTAGTTCCCGGCTGCAGTCTTGACGCCGGTTATACAATGACTCTGCGTGCCTAGGCAGGACGGAGGTAGCTCCTGTGTGATTGTGATTACCTCGAAATCTCCTCCATGGAGAGGATACCACTAGTGCCGGGATGAGTTGTCTCAGGATATATAAGAGGGTTCTCGCTTCCCTGGGGAAGCATAGTTATGGCATGGGTTGGGTTACCCCACTCCGATGACGGAACGTACTTCCTTGGGCTGTGGCCGTTGATGGCTATAAGTATCCTGACCTCAGTATCCGAGCTGTGGTGGCGGCCGTTCTTCAATTGACCACGAATGCCAAGGCAGGCAATGGCTGACTCGGTTTCCTGTTACCTCAAAATCTTTTGCCTCATATTATTTCAATAAAATTAATGTAATAATTTGTATTATTACATGCTTTGCATTTTAAATCCAATTTAGATCTAGAAAGATTTTCTTCGTCGTTAAGACAGAAGTCACTAAGTCCTAAACTATGATTTCGAGATATGTTCAGACAGAAGTCACTAAGTCCAAAACTTTGGTTTCGAGATATGTTCAGTTCAAACTTAATTATTTTTGAGTGGTCATGATAAATTACAAAAATTATTTTACAGATTTCTAGCTCCAACGGTTTATTTACTGTTGTTTAGATGGCAAGTTTCTATCACGAAATGATTAATTGCAAATTCTAGTAAACTGCAGTAGTCCGTCAAAATGTTTTTTGTGGACTTAGTGACTTCTACCTGAACGACGATGTTCTATAATTCTTGACACCTTTCATTACCTTAAATGTAAATGCTTTTATTTTTTTCGAAAATTCAGTTTGCATTATTTAATTTAGAACTTTAAATGAAGTCATACCTGCTTCAATTAATGAAGCAATTTACTAAAAATAGATGCCTGAGAATGTCAAACAGCTCCTATTTCACAAACCAATTCCTGTTCAAAGCAGTAAACAAAATAGAAAAAGACTTCCTCGGGACCGAGATAACTTTTTATCATCATTGTTTTCGAAGTAGGGAAGTAATGAGGGAAATACTTCGCGTGGAGATCAAATGAAATCAGTGAATCCTCCGACCAAATCAGTAGGGGGTGGGATGGAAAAAAAGGGGAATCACGCGCCGTTCGTTTCAGTGGAAATTTCCCATTAAATGAGCAATGGGAAACTTTTTTCCACAAAAACTTGTCGCTGAAACTCTAGTTTCTCTAATCGAATTACTTGACCGTCCTAACTTTTCGGCCCCATCTTAAACTCAGTTAGCTTTTCTTTTTGATGATGAGATTAATCGAACATTGTTAAACAGTATACCTCCAAAGAGGTTTGTTTATTTTTGTGACTTGATCGAGAAATTGCATTATAATTCTCTTAAGATTTTCCAGAAAAAAGTTAAATGCAGTAAAATTTTTTTAATTAGCATCACACTCGAAACGTTCTTTTACTTAAATATTTTGTTAAGCTATCCAATTGTTCAATTATTATTTTTCCATAATCTTTAACAGAATTTTTGTACAAATAGTGTTTTTTTCAGCGAGTTCATAGCTTTATTTCATTCGTAATTTAAACCTTGTTAACTTATTTTTATTTTCTATACAAGACGTATTTTCGTACTTTTTTAAAAGAATTTTAACCTCTTTAATGCTTTTGATATATTTTCTAGAATTTTTATCAATGTAAAACTGTAACATGAAACCGTTTAGAAAGTGAGCTGTGAAAATCGTCCCTAACCGAGTATTTGAAACAACATTTCTGAAATCGCCGCATTCATTTTTTCAGACACTCAGACATAATTATATTTACGGGTTGTCAAATTTTAACTACAAAATCTGGAATATTTTTCCTTTTGTTTGTTTGTTTTTCTTTCTCATTTTTCATGGTGATGTATCATTTATTTCTTTTAAGGTTTAATAAACGGAAAAAACTATTTGAATTTTTCTGCAATAGTATATAAAGTTAAACTAAGACTTGCTAACAAATTTTTTTACGGTTTCAAGCACTTATTTCTTTTCTAATTACATATACATTTATCACTTTACACTCGTCTTACTAATTTATCTAAATAAATCAGAATAAAAGGGGAAATATACCCGAAACTAAATATTTAATCACGCTATCCTACTTTCTTGTAATACTGGCATTTTTGCTTAAATAAATATAAATCTTTAAATACATTTTATATAATGGACTATTTTATAAAAATAAAACTTAGGAGAAAGATTTGCAGTTCTGCTTTTCTCTTTGTCATCGACGCCTTAACATACAATGACGTCTCTGACCACGCGCATCGAATTACAGAATTTTTGGTATCTTAAACTGTATTTAGGTCAATGTAACAAATAATTTTAAATACAAAAATCATCTAGGCACGTTTAAATGTCTCACGTATCCTTTACGATCTTAAATATATTGAAATAATAATAAATATCCCAAATGGGGGTGGCATCTTATTAGGAGGTTAAATAAAATCGTATGCCAAGAAGTTAATATTCAGATTTAAACCTTCAACGAAGGGTTGGTTTTTTTCCTGCTAGAGTAATTTGTTAATTTTCTGAATGCTATAACTTTTATTTATTGTTGTTGCTAAAGGTTTATCCACAATGACAGAAGTAATTTCATAAATTAATGGTCCAAAGAAGAAAATTTCTAAGAAATCAGAACGTAAACTTACTGATCTTGGATGATTATACTTAGGATACCAAACATCCATATGCACATACAGTGTTTATTTGTAAGCTTCAACCACTAATGTCCAGTTAAAACTTATAGAAAGCCACCTTCTAATGACCAACATGTCCTAGTAACTCTTTTAAACGGTTTCAGTAACCTCAAACGTAATTTGAATATCACAGCTACCGTCAAACATAATGTGTACATTGAAATGTTGACTATAAGCTTGAAAAATGTCACTTCTAATTATGCTCATTTAAACTACTGAAGCACTTTAAACGTCAACTTTTCCAAGATTTATTCACCACAAATAGAAAACACCATTTTGCAACAGAAATTTACTTGCAGTTCTCTCGCAATTATGTAAAGTAAGCTTTACATTCTCTTTACTACAGTTGTCAGAAAGCAACTTTTAATATGACCAACAGATTCTAGTAGCCTTAATAAATGACTTTTGTAACCTCAAACATGTTTGAAACTCTCAGCCATCTTAAATACTAATATATGCAGAGAAATGTAGACTATAAGCTTGAAAAATATATTACCTCTAATGCTTTTCATATAAATTTCCGAAGCGCTTTAAGCGTGAAATTTTTGAAGTTTTATTCACCGCAAATAGAAAACACGTAGAGTAGAAATTTGCGTGAGATTCTCTCAGAGTTAAGTAAAGTAGGCTTTACCTTCTCTTTACTACAACTGTCGGACAGCAACTTTTACAGAGATCCCGTAGATAAAGTGAAATACCTCCAAAACTTTTAATTCCACATATTCTTTAATTGCGTTTCATTCATTTATTCTCAAGTGCCTAATTCTCGGAGAACTATTTCTTTAGAAGATTGATTTTTATACCATGATTGTAAAATAAAATGCTCAAGAGGCGATTTTTAAAAAATTCTATGAGTAGTATTTAAGAGCGTGTCAAAGATTTTCCTGTTACAAAAGATGATTAATTAACTCGCGTTAATCTGAATTGAAATTATGAAAAATAAGGTTTAGTATAATAACTTTTTTTACTTTTCAAAAAGAAATATCGTACTGAAGGCGCCTATGTTGTTTATATAAACTAACTGGAGATATCTGTGATCGCAGAAACATGTACTATTAACTTCGGCACATTTTAGTGTTGTTAAATTGGAAGTCAGTAATTTATAACTTCGGTTAATCCCAAGTAACCAAGTTGAAAATACTTCCAAAATATGCTCGAAAATAATATGCATTCTTAATTAAATTTTTCTAAATTTCTTTCGTATTGTGACTTTGGATTAACCGAACTTCTGAATTAATGGTGTTAATCTTAAATGCACTGAATGGGATTAATTAATTTATCCCATTCATATATTCTAAGCTTAAGTGAGGCGATTCAAGCAAGTTATAAAACAAATTTCGTAACGGAAATTCTAAGATATTGAAATCATTAGACCTAGATTAATTTTTCTGCCATCCGTTCCACAATTTGAAAATGGTACGCACGTGTTCATCTTGTCTTACTTATAGCTCGATTTCGGAACCTTTTGACGAGCAGAAAACTTTTAACCATTTACTTTAGCTTAAAACAGATATTTGTTAATAGAATATTTGATAACGGCTTAGACCTTCCCCTCACATTTTGATTTCCTTTTAAAGAACACTCGCTCTTTATTCAACATGATTTCAACTTGATGTCTGTATCTTCAAAAGATATGGGGATTCCCCTCTTCCTCTCAGGGCAAGAAAATTTTAAAGGGCAGTGTTTACTGCAATAGATGAGGAAGGGTACACAGGTTTTCTCTAAGCCGGCTATCTGAAGCCATTAGCAAGAAAATATCTTCTTCGTCTAAAAAAAAGCACAAAAAGAAAAGATTTTTCTCCGCGAGGGGTAATTT